>CM066569.1:14645533-14668033 GCA_033816785.1 Picus viridis | reverse complement strand
CTCCAATCAAAATCCCTCCCAGCAGGGGAGTGAGCTCACATGTGTACATTTAGGTGTTTGTAGAACTGTAGGGGAAATGGAAACTGCACAGGCTTCTGTCTGTGGCACAAAGCAAACAAAAGAGAATACGGAGTGGAATACAGGGGATTATTTTAACACTTCAACTGCAGAGATATGATTTGTAGCTCTAGCAAGGGACAGGTAATTCAGGAAGGACTGTAATTGTTCATGTTCTAAGTATGTAGTTTAAAGCAGAAACAGCTATTAAAGTAGGATGTATTGAAGTAATTATAGCTGTGAGATGAGGAATCAGGTTCTTTATTTTCATTCTATAACTTCCTTTCAGTCTTAAACTGTCGAGTCTCCTTTTGTTATTTATCATTCAGCTCCTTCAGAACTTTGATTTTATTTGCCTGCAGCATGAGAGCTTCCAAACAGAGAGGGACCTGGGGGTGCTGGTTGACAGCCACCTAAACATGAGCCAGCAGTGTGCTCAGGTGGCCAGGAAGGCCAATGGCATCCTGGCCTGCATTAGGAATAGTGTGGTCAGCAGGAGCAGGGAAGTCATTCTGCCCCTGTACTCTGCATTGGTTAGGCCACACCTTGAGTCCTGTGTCCAGTTCTGGGCCCCTCAGTTTAGGAAGGATATTGAGACACTTGAACGTGTCCAGAGAAGGGCAACAAGGCTGGGGAGAGGCCTTGAGCACAGCCCTGTGAGGAGAGGCTGAGGGAGCTGGGGTTGTTTAGCCTGGAGAAGAGGAGGCTCAGGGGAGACCTCATTGCTCTCTACAACTCCCTGAAGGGAGGTTGTAGCCAGGAAGGGGTTGGCCTCTTCTCTCTAGCACCCAGCACCAGAACAAGAGGACACAGTCTCAAGCTGCACTAGGGGAGGTTTAGGCTGGAGATGAGGAGAAAGTTCTTCACGGAGAGAGTCATTCGCCATTGGAATGTGCTGCCCAGGGAGGTGGTGGAGTCACCGTCCCTGGAGGTGTTCAAGAGGGGACTGGATGTGGCACTTGGTGCCATGGTCTAGTCATGAGGTCTGTGGTTACAGGTTGGACTTGATGATCTTCGAGGTCTCTTCCAACCTTAGTGATAGTGTGATACTGTGATCTTGTTGAGTATGTTCTTACAATGGAATTTGAGATAAGGCCCTTCAGAAACTGCAGTATTTATTACATCAGTCACTTTTTACAGTGTCAGTGAAAGACAGAATGCCACTCAGGTGGCATATAAGTGTGACCACTTACATGTCCTTACACAGAAAATTAGTGTCACTGGAGTCACTGGGAGCTGGGAAATACAAGCAATACAAGGTAGGCATTTATCTGAACCTAAAATCATAGAATCACAGCATCGATTGGCTTGGAAAAGATCTTTAAGATCCTTGAGTACAAGCATGATCTAACTCTACCAAGGCTGGTGCGAAACCAAATCAATCACCACTGTCCTTTAAACATCTCCAGGAATGGGGATTCAACCAATTTTCCTGGTGAGCCTATTCCAGGACTTGGCAACCCTTTCAGTGAAGATGTTTCTTCTAATATCAAAACTAAACCTCCCTTGGTGCCACTTGAGGCCATTTCTCTTCATCCACTCACTAGGGAGAAGAGACCTACACTCACCTCTCTTCAACCTCCTTTCAGGAAGTTGTAGAGAGTGAGAAGGTCTCCCCTCAGTCTCCTCCAGACTAAATGACTCCAGTTCTTGATTCTTGACTCCTGATTAAGCCAGTCCTGATTAAGATGTGTTCTCCAGACCCTTCACCAGCTTTGTTTCCCTTCTCTGGTCACACCCCAACACCTCTATGTCTTTCTTGGAGTGAGGGCCTCAAAACTGAACCCAGGACTCAAGGTGTAACCTCACCAATGCTGAGTCCAGGGAATGATACCTCCCCTGGTCCTGCTGGTCACACTGATACAGCCCAGGATGCGGTTGTCCGTTTTGGCCACCTGGGCACACTGCTGACTCATCTTCAGGCGGCCGTCGATGTTAACATTTAACGTTAATGAGAAGTTCAGTGCATTCAGCTGCATTATTAAAACACTTCAGGGTTTCATGGATGTCAATTTACTCATGCAGTTTTTCCAGGAGGAGGTTTGGATTGTCACACATTCAACTCCTGTGCTGCAACATTGCCTTAATGCTGACTCCAACAAACTCTTCAAGACTGTCTTCCTGGAGATCGCTGTGCCTTCTCTTGGGTGGTTTTAGAAGCCCTTACAGGGCAGAAGGGAATTTTTTCCCCTATTTTGTTGAAGTTAGTATTTTTCTAATGATAATTAATACAGTACTAAACTTTCATATTTTCCCCCCCCCGTGGCCTGCATCAGAAATAGTGTGACCCTGTACTCAGCACTGGTTAGGCCACACCTTGAGTCCTGTGTCCAGTTCTGGGCTGCTCAATTTAAGAAGGATATTGAGACACTTGAATGTGTCTAGAGAAGGGCAACGAGGCTGGGGAGAGGCCTAGAGCACAGCCCTGTGAGGAGAGGCTGAGGGAGCTGGGGTTGCTTAGCCTGGAGAAGAGGAGGCTCAGGGGAGACCTTACTGCTCCCTACAACTCCCTGAAGGGAGGTTGTAGCCAGGTGGGGGTTGGTCTCTTCTCCCAGACAACCAACACCAGAACAAGAGGACACAGTCTCAAGCTGTGCCAGGGGAGGTTTAGGCTGGATGTTAGGAAGAAGTTCTTCCTAGAAAGAGAGATTCTTCATAGAAAGAGTGATTGGTCACTGGAATGTGCTGGCCCAGGGAGGTGGTGGAGTCACCATCCCTGGAGGTGTTCAAGAGGGGATTGGATGTGGCACTTGAAGCCATGGTTTAATTTTCATGAGGTGTTGGGTGATAGGTTGGACTTGATGATCTCTGAGGTATTTTCCAACCTTATTGATTCTCTGATTCTATGAAATAAATAGTTGCATCCTTTGAGTGACAATCTCCCTGGCTGGGAAACTCAGACCTAAGATCCCATTTACCACATAAGACAAATCTAACCCCCACATTAAGGCTTTAGTGTAGCTCTCTGGAATACAGTGGAAATGAATCTCACTGGAATATTTATAGCTGCATTCTTCTTTTGTATCACCATCTGCTCACCACCTCTGTTGCTCTATCTGAGCTTCAATGTCAGCGGAAACTTTAAAATCTGCCATTAAAATAGCAACAACAGCAGAGATCTGCTGTTAAAATAACAGCAACAACATCCCCCTGTGGGATGCTAGGCAACACACGACTATGGACAAGCCAGCATTCCTTTCCTGCCCTGGGAGCTTTTTAGGGAGAAGAAAAGAGCATGAAAGAAAAGAAAAGGAAAACAGAAGAATGCAGTCTGTGTGTAGAACGATGGAAATGTGGAACCATTTTCTCCCATTGTCCTTCCTGCTGAACACTGGGGAGAGAGTGGAACAATGCATGGAAATATCATGGAGAGAATGTAAAGAGATTCTCAGCAGATGAATTCAGTATCAACAGATCTAAACCCACTGAAAACACTAACTTACACCTTTCCCCCCTATAAATCTCCATGCAATTGTGCCTGAGCCAGCTTCTACACATACTGCAGTTAATGGCAGCAGAAACACTGTTAATGGGACCAGTTAACAATGGTAAGAGTGGGACTGAGCTTCTGAGTCGTCTGTGAAATACCCTGAAAAGAGTTGTGAGCAAGAAAGTAAGATGTGAACATTAAAATGATAAACAAACATTAAATATTTGGCAAATTTTAATTTGATTGTAAAGGAAAACCATTGTGACAACACCAGCTGACTTTGTGCATGAGTTGCTCTTTTTTTTTCAAGGGCTGCCAATGACAGAGAAAAAGGTGAGAAGTGTTCCTGGGCAGCTTCTCAGCACATGCACACATCGAGGGGCACTGGTTGACAGTAGGCTGAACATGAGCCAGCAGTGTGCCCAGGTGGACAAGAAGGCCAATGGCATCCTGGCCTGCATCAGGAAGAGTTTGGCCAGCAGGAGCAGGGAAGTCATTGTGCCCTGCACTCAGCACTGGTTAGGCCACACCTTGAGTCCTGTGTCCAGTTCTGGGCCCCTCAGGTTAGGAAAGATTTGAGTTGCTGGAAGGTGTTCAGAGAAGGGCAACGAGGCTGGGGAGGGGTCTGGAGCACAGCCCTGTGAGGAGAGGCTGAGGGAACTGGGGTTGCTTAGCCTGGAGAAGAGGAGGCTCAGGGGAGACCTTCTTGCTGCCTCCAACTCCCTGAAGGGTGGTTGTAGCCAGGAAGGGGTTGGTCTCTTCTCCCAGGCAACCAGCACCACAACAAGAGGACACAGTCTCAAGCTGTGCCAGGGGAGGTTTAGGCTGGATGTTAGGAAGAAGTTCTTCCCAGAAAGAGAGATTGGCCACTGGAATTTGCTGCCCAGGGAGGTTTTAGAGTCACCATCACTGGAGGTGTTTAGGAAGAGACTGGATGAGGCACTTGGTGCCATGGTTTAGTTGATTAGATGGTGTTGGGTGGTAGGTTGGACTTGATGATCTCAAAGGTCTCTTCCAACCTGGTTAATTCTATTCTATTCTATTCTATTCTATTCTATTCTATTCTATTCTATTCTATTCTATTCTATTCTATTCTATTCTATTCTATTCTATTCACTGTGATCAGTAATGTATTCTGAGAGTCTTTACTTTTCAGATTGTAATACTGCTATGACACAAAAAAAAGTGTAAGACTGTAAGATGACAATCTGCAATGCAGCACATCAAGCAACTGAGGGTTTTAAAAATTGCCTGTTTTTACAGAAGAATAATTTAGGACTGAGAAATGCAGCTAATCATAGCAAAAAGGACAAAAAGGACAAATCCCCAAGACAGAAAGCATCTTTAGATGATCTCTTGTGCTGAAAAGTGCATCAGTGACCCATTAGAAGAAGAGGAAAAGGCCTCAATTTGCACCTGGATTGTTTTAGACTGGATAACAGAAGAAACCTCTTCACAGAAAAAGTTCTCAAAGATTGGAATGGGCTCCCCAGGAAGATGGTTGAATCCCCATCTCTGGAGTTCCTAAAAAAAGGTAGAGATGTGGTGCTAGGGAACTTGGTTTAGCACCAGCCTTGCAAAGGTTAGATAATGCTTGGACTAGGTTATCTTAAGGGTTTTTCCCGACAAGTGCTGATTGACAGCTGCCTAAACATGAGCCAGCAATGTGCCCAAGTGGCCAAGAAGGCCAATGGCATCCTGGCCTGCATCAGAAATAGTGTGGCCAGCAGGAGCAGGGAGGTCATTGTGCCCCTGGACTCAGCACAGGTTAGGCCACACCTTGAGTCCTGTGTCCAGTTCTGGGCCCCTCAGTTAAAGAAGGACATTGAGACACTCAAATGTGTCCAGAGAAGGGCAGCGAGGCTGGGGAGGGGTCTGGAGCACAGCCCTGTGAGGAGAGGCTGAGGGAGCTGGGGTTGCTTAGCCTGGAGAAGAGGAGGCTCAGGGGAGACCTTCTTGCTGCCTCCAACTCCCTGAAGGGAGGTTGTAGCCAGGTGGGGGTTGGTCTCTTCTCCCAGGCAACCAGCACTAGAACAAGAGGATGCAGTCTCAAGCTGTGCCAGGGGAAGTTTAGGCTGGAGGTGAGGAGAAAGTTCTTCACTGAGAGAGTTGTTAGCTGTTGGAATGTGCTGCCCAGGGAGGTGGTGGAGTCACCATCCCTGGAGGTGTTCAAGAGGGGATTGGACATGGCACTTGGTGCCGTGGTCTAGTCATGAGTTCGGTGATGATAAGTTGGACTTGATCTTTGAGGTCTCTTCCAGCCTTGGTGATTCTGTGATTCTCTGATCCTATTCCATGATTTGCAATAGATATTAAGGGTGCAAATCACTGGAGTGTTTCAGATGCCTGGGGTGGAATGTGGTGAAGGACATCTTCCCCAGTGCAACAAAACCTGTGAATTCCCATCCTTCAAAAAATAAACTTACTGTAATAAATGTACACATAGAAATAGGCAGAAAGTAGCCTCCTCCTTAGAATGACTGTCAGGATTGTCCAGAGAAGGGCCACGAGGATGAGCAGAGGGCTGGAGCACCTCTCCTGTGAGGACAGACTGAAGGAGTTGGGGCTGTTCAGTCTGGAGAAGAGAAGGCTCCCAGGTGACCTCATTGTGGCCTTCCAGTATCTGAAGGGGGCTACAGGAAGGCTGGGGAGGGACTGCTCAGGCTATGAGGTAGTGATAGGACTAGGGGGAATGGAATGAAGCTGGAGGTGGGGAGATTCAGGCTGGAGGTGAGGAGGAAGTTCTTCCCCATGAGAGTGGTGAAGGCCTGGAATGGGTTGTCCAGGGAGGTGGTTGAGGCCCCGTCCCTAGAGGTGTTTAAGCCCAGGCTGGATGAGGCTGTGGCCAGCCTGATCTAGTGTAGGGTGTCCCTGCCCATGGCAGGGGGGCTGGAACTAGCTGATCCTTCTGGTCCCTTCCAACCCTGACTGATACTATGACCTGCTGGCATCTCTGCTGTCAGAAGGAAAGAAGGCTGCCGTGTTTTGTTTTCTTCTAAGCTGTGTGAGTCTGTCAGCAAGAATATGTGGAAATGAGCAGGAGATCAAAACAGAAGGGGAAAATAGGAGATGTCCATAAGATAAGGGAACCCAATTTATTATTTTTAATGACAGGCATGTGGAAGAGACACTTACACCACAGTCGTAACAAGAAACAGTCTGCCATTTAATAACTGTAGAAGACAGCATTTATTTTTATGGCAGGTCAAGAGCCCAATCCACAAAACAGATGAAGCTTTGCTTTCATGAGCTCAGCAGGCCAGACCATAACACCACGCAGCCCATGCCTGCAGTGGGACTGGTCTTTGAAGTTAGTTGTGTTTGCCTTTGCAAGTATCGGGCACATGAAGCCCAAGAAAGTTAGGGGGGTGGGGAGGGGAAGCTTAAAAAAATTACCATAAGGAAAACAGGAAGTAGCATAAAGGAAAGCAGACACAAAATCCACATTCTTGTGGCTATAAATCAGTTCCAGTGACCCGAGTGAATTTTCCCCTTGTTAATACTGTGTGAGGCTCACCCAGAAAGACAAAAATATGAACCCGGTAGCCAAACTGGGCAGCGCAGCAGTGAGGAAGGCATTATCCAGCACCAGAACAAGGGGACACAGTCTCAAGCTGCGCCAGGGGAAGTTTAGGCTGGAGGTGAGGAGAAAGTTCTTCACTGAGAGAGTCATTCGCCATTGGAATGTGCTGCCCAGGGAGGTGGTGGAGTCACCGTCCCTGGAGGTGTTCAAGAGGGGACTGGATGTGGCACTTGGTGCCATGGTCTAGTCATGAGGTCTGTGGTGACAGGTTGGACTCGATGATCTTCAAGGTCTCTTCCAACCTTAGCGATACTGTGATACTGTGATACTGTGATATTAATGGCCTTACATTAGTTTACACATCTTGATGGCAGCACTCTTCATCGCTTGTTCTTCATTGGCATGAGTTAAACAGGAAGTCAAACATGAATCTGCTAGGCCTACCTGTGAGAATTCCTGCTCAGGAAGCAACATCTCACGTTGTTCAGGTTGCCAGTTGCAGCTGTCCAGGTCCACCTCTTAATTCTCCCGCCCATGCTGTGCATCAAATGTGCCTGAGAGTGCTTTCCTAGAATTAAATGACACTAGAGCTGCCAAACAGAAAGGGACCTGGGGGTACTGATTGACAGCTGCCTGAACATGAGCCAGCAGTGTGCCCAGGTGGACAAGAAGGCCAATGGCATCCTGGCCTGCATTAGGAATAGTGTGGCCAGCAGGAGCAGGAAGGTCATTGTGCCCTGTACTCTGCATTGGTTAGGCCACACCTTGAGTCCTGTGTCCAGTTCTGGGCCCCTCAATGTAACAAGGACATTGCAGGAAGGGCAACGAGGCTGGGGTAGGGTTTGGAGCACAGCCCTGTGAGGAGACGCTGAGGGAGCTGGGGTTGCTTAGCCTGGAGAAGAGGAGGCTCAGGGGAGACCTTATTGCTGTCTCCAACTACCTGAAGGGTGGTTGTAGCCAGGTGGGGGTTGGTCTCTTCTCTCTAGCAACCAGCACCAGAACAAGAGGACACAGTCTCAAGCTGTGCCAGGGGAGGTTTAGGCTGGAGGTGAGGAGAAAGTTCTTCCCAGAAAGAGTGATTGGTCATTGGGATGTGCTGCCCAGGGAGGTGGTGGAGTCACCATCCCTGGAGGTGCTCAAGAGGGGATTGGATGTGGCACTTGGTGCCATGGTTTCGGTAGTCCTGAGGTGTTGGGTGACAGGTTGGACTTGATGGTCTCTGAGGTCTTTTCCAACCTCATTGCTTCTATGATTCTGTCAAGGGTGTACCTGCCTGTCTAGGAAGAATATCCATCATGAAAATAGATGGCTTTTCCTAGCTACTTTAAGCTATTTTCAGTTGGGCTCATTTCTTACTATCTCTTCCCAGATTGTCTTCTCCCTTTTGTTTCAGAATCCCTTTTTGTTTGTTTGTTTGTTTTGTTCCTTTTCCCTAGAAAACTCACCATGCTCAGGCTTGTGAACCTTCTTAGACCTATTCTCCAGACCTGCCACCAGCTTTCTTGACCTTCACCGGACTCACTCCAGCACCTCAATGTCTTTCTTGTAGTGAGGGCCCCAAAACTGAACCCAGGGCTCAAGGTGTGACCCCACCAGTGCTGAGTACAGGAGGACAATCCCTTCCCTGCTCCTGCAGTTCACGCTGTTCCTGGTGGAGGCCAGCATGCTGTTGGCCTTTGGGGCACATGCTGTTTCATGTCCAACCAGCTGTTGATCCATACCCCAAGGTCTTTCTCTACTGGGCATCTTTCCAGCCATTCATAGAATCATAGAATCACAGAATCATAGAATCACAGAGTCATAGAATCAATAAGGTTGGAAAAGACCTCAGAGATCATCAAGTCCAACCTATCACCCAACATCTCATGACTAACTAAACCATGGCTTCAACTGCCACGTCCAGTCCCTTTTTGTGATCCCTCCAGGCATGGTGACTCCACCACCTCCCTGGGCAGCACATTCCAATGGCCAGTCTCTCTTTCTGGGAAGAACTTTCTCCTCACCTCCAGCCTAAACTTCCCCTGGCACAGCTTGAGACTGTGTCCTCTTGTTCTTGTGCTGGTTGCCTGGGGGACATCATCCCCAAGCCTGGAGTGTTCAGGTGGTTGTTGTGACCCAAGTGCAACTCCTGCTTGTTGAATTTCATGCAGTTGGTCTCAGCTCTTTGATCCATATCATCCAGAGTCCATCTGTAGAGTATTCCGACCCTCAAGCAGGTCAATCCTCCTGCCCAGCTTAGTGTCATCTGCAAACTTACTGAGGGTGAACTCCATCTTCTCATCTGGATCACTGATGAAGATATGAAAGGGAACTGGCCCCAGTATTGAAGGGAAAAGAGGATTTTTTTTCTTATTTATCTTTGCATTTCAAGGAGGATGAAGTAAAGAGGTGGCTTTAATTTTTTTGGTCTTTGCTCTCCTGTGCAACACTTAGACATGTCCTCCCACTGTTCTCATTCTGTATCAGTCTGTAAATATAAAGTACAAAGCATCCTTCAGCCGAGCTCCTTATTCCAGCTGAGCTCTGGAATAATCTGCCACTCTCTCAGCCCTCTAAGACTTCCCATTGTGGGAGGCCTTAATAGCTTTATAAGCCACTTGTGTTTTGGCTCTGCCTGCTTCCAGATGAAATTCATGACAACAGCTTTTCAAGTCTTTGCAATGTCGCCTGGTACACATGCAAGTGAGGAGGGGAACAGGAAAAGACTGTGAGGGGATATATTGACTGTCACAATTTTTTGTAGCCAATCTCAGAGATCTCTCTTCTTGGTCCACTTCTTAAAGTTCCTTTAAACAAAAATAGATTTTAGATCAGATTCATACACCATGACATATTTTAGAGGCTTGAGCTACCCAAGTTTCTCATGGAACCATTGATCTGCAATAATTTTGAAGCTGAGTTGTTAGGGGTTTTTTTTGGGGGAAAATGCAGAAAATCATCACTTTGCACTTCAGCACTACCAACAATTTTATGTGTAAAAGCCTATCTACGTCTGCATTGTTGGAACAGCATTGCTTAGGAGGCATCCTGTGCTGAAGGTTTCATAGAGTGTTATCACAGGTCCCACCTCTGATCTGTCCCCAAGTTGCTCTATATTGAGAATTCTGCTTAATTCCTCATGGCTGAAACAAACAAGTGTCACCTGTCAGCAAGACCTCATAAACTATCTTTTCCTTGAAGATATTCAGTCCATGAACTGGAGACTCTTTACAGAGCAGGAGTGCAAGTCCTCAATGTATCTTCAAAGGCTTGGACAGCAGCACTCAGAGCTGGGTTAGGAACTGGCTGGAGGGCTGAGTCCAGAGAGTGGTGGTGAATGGTGCCACATCCAGCTGGCAGACAGGCACTAGTGGTGTGCCCCAGGGATCAGTGCTGGGCCCCATCCTGTTCAATATCTTTATTGATGGTCTGGATGAGGGGATTGAGTCCATCATCAGTAAATTTGCAGATGACACCAAGGTGGGGGCAGGAGTTGATCTGTTAGAGGGTAGAAGGGCTCTGCAGAGGGACCATGACAGGCTGGACAGATGGGCAGAGTCCAACATGATGGCATTCAACAAGTCCAAGTGCTGGGGGCTGCACTTTGGCCACAACAACCCCATGCAGTGCTACAGGCTGGGGTCAGAGTGGCTGGAGAGCAGCCAGGCAGAAAGGGACCTGGGGGAACCGGTTGATAGTAGGCTGAACATGAGCCAGCAGTGTGCCCAGGTGGACAAGAAGGCCAATGGCATCCTGGCCTGTATCAGGAATAGTGTGACCAGCAGGAGCAGGGAAGTCATTCTGCCCCTGGACTCAGCACTGGTTAGGCCACACCTTGAGTCCTGTGTCCAGTTCTGGGCCCTGCAATTTAAGAAGGACATTGAGACAATTGAATGTGTCCAAAGAAGGGCAAGGAGGCTGGGGAGGGGTCTGGAGCACAGCCCTGTGAGGAGAGGCTGAGGGAGCTGGGGTTGCTTAGCCTGGAGAAGAAGAGGCTCAGGGAGACCTTCTTGCTCTCTACAACTACCTGAAGGGTGGTTGTAGCCAGGTGGGAGTTGGTCTCTTCTCCCAGGCAACCAGCACCAGAACAAGAGGACACAGTCTCAAGCTGTGCAAGGGGAAGTTTAGGCTGGAGGTGAGGAGAAAGTTCTTCACTGAGAGACTCGTTCTCCATTGGAATGTGCTGCCCAGGGAGGTGGTGGAGTCACCATCCCTGGAGGTGTTGAAGGTGGGATTGGATGTGGCACTTGCTGCCATGGATTAGTTAGTCATGAGGTCTGTGGTGACAGGTTGGACTTGATGATCTTTGAGGTCTTTTCCAACCTTATTGATGATTCTATATGATTCTATTACTGCCATGACTGTAAGTTCCTGCCATTTAATCAAAGAGATTTCTACACCCAGCCACAAGAAGTTCAACCTGCACAATGCTCATGTGTTGCAGCTATTTGGTGTTTGCAAATGGTTTTGTTTGCTTGTTTGTTTTGTTTTCTGGAAGAGAAAGTACCTCTTTTATCTCCTTTGCATGACCTTGATAAACAGGTCTAATGGCACAATATTTGGACATAAACCTATCTGTTCCTGATGCCTTTTCATGATAGCACTCACTTCCCCCTCTTATGTGGCTTAGCCAAGAATTCTGTGTTTTGCTTGTGGTTCTCTGGGAAATAAATCTTGAAAGCAATTTCAGAGTTGTTGGCTTGGGAGAGTTGACCTGGGATCAAGAAAACCCTTTTTGGTCTCAAATCACCCAGCATTTTTTCTCATCATGTTGCCAGATGTCCCTTTTGAAGAAATCTGCTTTTTAAGGGACTGTCCACCATCTTTCCCTTGCACAATAGTTTGGTTTATGCATTTGTAGACTGATCCTGTTGAACATATTTGCAGGAAATTCAGTCCCCCCTGGCCCCTGTGGATTGATGCAATTTTTAACAAAATCTGTCCATAGAATCATAGAATCAATAAGGCTGGAAAATACCTCAGAGATAATCAAGTCCAAGCTGTCACCCAACACCTCAGGATTAACTAAACCACAGCTCCAAGTGCCACGTCCAATCCCCTCTTGAACACCTCCAGGGTTCGTGACTCCCCCACCTCCCTGGGCAGCACATTCCAATGGCAAATCTCTCTTTCTGGGAAGAACTTTCTCCTCACCTCCAGCCTAAACCTCTCCTGACACAGCTTGAGACTGTGTCCTCTTGTTCTGGTGCTGGTTGCCTGGGAGAAGAGACCAACCCCCACCTGGCTACATCCTCCCTTCAGGTAGTTGTAGAGAGCAATATGGTTTTCTCTGAGCCTCCTCCTCTGAGCTGCCCAGGGAGGTGGTGGAGTCGCCATCACTGGAGGTGTTTAAGGGGAGACTGGATGAGGCACTTGGTGCCATGGTTTAGTTGATTAGATGGTGTTGAATGATAGGTTGGACTTGATGATCTCAAAGGTCTCTTCCAGCCTGGTCCATTCCATTCCATTCCATTCCATTCCATTCCATTCCATTCCATTCCATTCCATTCCATTCCATTCCATCCTATCCTATCCTATCCCATCCTATCCTATCCTATCCTATCCTATCCTATCCTATCCTATCCTATCCTATCCTATCCTATCCTATCCTATCCTATCCTATCCTATCCTATCCTATCCTATCCTATCCTATCCTACCCTACCCTATCCTATCCTATCTTAGAGGTCTTTTCCAACTGAACCAGTTCTATGATTGTGGTTTGCTCCTGTCTTTAATACCTTATCTCTATTTTCCTGAGTCTCTGAGCACTGGTGTGTCCTCTTCCCTTTGGAGTGCAACAATAAATTGGAGTGACCACTAATTACTAATTGTTAACAGAAGATACTGACCACTGAAGGGGAAGGTGTTTGCAAAATGGAGAGAGAGGCTAAGAGAGTTTAGTTCAGTTTTAAAGCTCTACCAGCCTGGCCAGCGGGGTCAGTTGTTAGCCTGCTCAACAGCCTACCCAAAACCTACCTGTTCGTGTGCTGAACAGTAGGGGCAGGAAGGGAACTCTGAAGATTATTTAGTCCAGCCTCACTTCTAAAGCAGGGTGGCCTAAAGCAGGTTGCACAGGATCACATCCAGGTGGGTTTTGGAAGTCTCCAGAGAAGGAGAACCCACCATCTCACTAGGCAGCCTGGTGCAGTGCATAGGCAACTTCACAGGAAAGATGTTTTTCCTTATCTTAAAGTGAAATATTTTGTGTTCTATTTTCTGCCTCTTGCCCCTTGTCCCATGAGTGTGTAGCACTGAAAGGTGCCCAGCCCTATCTTCTTGCCCTCCACCCTTTAGATATTTATAAACATTGATAAAATCCCATCTCAGTCTGCTCTTTTCCAGGCTAAACAGCCCCAGGTCTTAGCCTTTTCTCCTAAGAGAGATGCTCCAGTCCTTTCAACACCATTGTGGCCCTCTGTTGGACTCTTTCCAGTAGTTCCCTGTCTCTGTTGAACTGGGAAGCCCAGAACTGAACACAAGACTTGAGGTGTGGCCTCATCAGGGCAGAGTAGAGGGGAAGAAGAACCATCCTCGACCTGCTGGATACACTCTTCTTAATGTACCCCAGAATACCATTGTTCTTCTTGTCCATGAGGGTACATTGCTAGATCTCTTTTTTTGGAGACTGGATGGGGTGCTTGGTGCCATGGTTTAGTTGTTTAGGTGGGTTGGATTGGTTGATGGGTTGGATGTGATGATCCTGAAGGTCTCTTCCAACCTGGTCTATTCCATTCCATTCCATTCCATTCCATTCCATTCCATTCCATTCCATTCCATTCCATTCCATTCCATTCCATTCCATTCCATTCTATTCTATTCTATTCTATTCTATTCTATTCTATTCTATTCCATTCCATTCCATTCCATTCCATTCCATTCCATTCCATTCCATTCTCTCCTATTCTATTCTTGTATCGTGGTGAACTTCATTGGCCTCCAGCACTCCCAGGTGCTCCTTTGTAGAGCTGCTTTCCAGCAGTCAATGCCTCACATGTACTGATGCTAGGGGTTATTCCTCCACTTTGCAGGACTCTTCACTTGCCCTTGCTGAACCTCATGCAGTTCCCCTCTGCCCAGCTCTAGCTCTGCAGCCTGTCTGGCTCCATACACTTTTCTGAAATGTCCTGCATACTCCCAAGCTGAGCTTCTTCCATGAGGTTCCTCTCCACTTGCAACAGATCCTAGTCCTGCAGTGGCAGCAACCCCTTTCCTGATGGTGAGCATATTCTCATGTCTCTTGCTGCTTTGGCTCTACTGCAGCAGAACGGGAAGCTGTAAATTTACTTCTCTCTCTTTTTTTAAGTCTTGTTGCATGGCAGCACAGCATGACAGGGTGTCAGCCACTCCTCCCCATCCTGTATCAGCAGCAAACTTGCTGAGAGGACACTCTGTCCCTTTTCCCAGGTCATTTCAAATTCCAAACCATTACAGTGAGTATGTTGAACAAGGGTGGACCCACTATTGACCCTACAGGCCTCCAACTAGATCCTGCCCTGCTGACCACAACCTTCAGGCTGGGGTCAGAGTGGCTGGAGAGCAGCCAGGCATAAAGGGACCTGGGGGTACTAGTTGATAGTATGTGGAACATGAGCCAGCAGTGTGCCCAGGTGGACAAGAAGGCCAATGGCATCCTGGCCTGCATCAGGAAGAGTTTGGCCAGCAGGAGCAGGGAAGTCATTGTGCCCCTGTACTCAGCACTGGTTAGGCCACACCTTGAGTCCTGTGTCCAGTTCTGGGCCCCACAGTTTAGGAAAGATGTTGAGTTGCTGGAAGGTGTCCAGAGAAGGGCAACAAAGCTGGGGAGGGGTCTGGAGCACAGCCCTGTGAGGAGAGGCTGAGGGAACTGGGGTTGCTTAGCCTGGAGAAGAAGAGGCTCAGGGGAGACCTTCTTGCTGTCTCCAACTCCCTGAAGGGAGGTTGTAGCCAGGTGGGGGTTGGTCTTTTCTCCCAGGCACCCAGCACCAGAACAAGAGGACACAGTCTCAAACTGTGCCAGGGGAGGTTTGGGCTGGATGTTAGGAAGAAGTTCTTCCCAGAAAGAGAGATTGGCCATTGGAATGTGCTGCCCAGGGAGGTGGTGGAGTCACCATCCCTGGAGGTGTTTAGGAAGAGACTGGATGAGGCACTTGGTGCCATGGTTGAGTTGATTATGTGGTGTTGGGTGGTAGGTTGGACTCGATGATCTCAAAGGTCTTTTCTAACCTCGTTAATTCTATTCTATTCTATTCTATTCTATTCTATTCTATTCTATTCTATTCTATTCTATTCTATTCTATTCTATTCTATTCCGTTCCGTTCCATTCCATTCCATTCCATTCCATTCCATTCCATTCCATTCCATTCCATTCCATTCCATTCCATTCCATTCTATCCTGTTCCATTCCATTCTATCCTTTTCTATTCCATTCTATTCTATCCTATTCTATTCCATTCCGTTCTATGTATTGTGACTCAGTCAGTCATTCAAATCCAGTGAAGGACAGTGTTTAAAAGCTGCCTGAACCTGAGTGACAAATGTGCCCTGTTCAAGGTGGTGCCTCAGCACATTGCATGCCCACTCCCAAGTGGAGGAGGTCTGCTTATGAGTTTTATTTCCTCCATATGGAGGGGGCCTCAGCCATCCGGGGTAACTTGGCAGTGCAGAAGTCTTTGGGTGTCCACAGTGCTTTTGCTCTCTTTGAAACTCAAGTCAAGGAAGGCACCCTGCCTCGCTCGAGAGATTTCTGCTGCCCAGACGGTGAAGTGCTGCTTGTTATTAAGTCTCTTGAAACTGAGCAGTTGTGAAAGCAGATTTGAAAGCAGGATATGCTCTACAGTGATATCCAGGGCTCATGGGGGATTTTAAAAGGGGTTTAAAGAGGAAACCGGGCCTGATCAAGAGAGCTTGAAGGTGGTAATTGAACAGGGGAACTCTATATAGTCTGAGGGTTTTGCTTTCCTGTGTATTGATTTTTCTGCTATTCAAAACTGAAAGGGAAAAAACAACAAGGGGGTGGGGGGAAAGGGCAAAAAAGGAGGCACTACAATATTGAAACCAGAGCTTCTGAAGTATGGTTTAGATGAAATCATGAAGTGGGAGAATGTGGTGAATTTGCCTACGCAAAGCCCAGTGTAAGCTTCTCCTTTAAAAGTCACATCAAAGCCATAAACGTGGCAAGATGTAAAGCAGGACAAATGTGCATGCAGGAGAATACCTCTCCCTGTTCTTTCTGTCTGAGCCTGCAGAGGAGATTATAGGATAAGTGAGAGCAGTAAACACTCCTGGATGGAAAAGGGAATAGCGAAGCAACCCAATCCAGGATCTGATGCAACTGTTAAATTACTCCTGCAGGTTTTGCTGCAAATTTACTGCACATGTGCTGCATATTTGCTACATCTATGCTGTCAGTCTGTGGTGGTTTGGCCCTGGCCTGGAGGCCAGATGCCCACCAAAGCTGCTCTATCACTCCCCCTCTTAAGTGGACAGGGGGAGAGGGGAAAAAATATAACAAAAGCCAGCAATAGGATAGGAGCAATTTTAACAACCATTGGAATGGGCTGCTCAGGGAGGTGGTGGAGTCACCATCACTGGAGGTGTTTAGGAAGAGATTGATGGGGTGCTTGGTGCCATGGTTTGGTTGATTAGATGGTGTTGGATGATAGGGTTAGAAAAGACCTTTAAGATCATTGAGTTCAACCATTATCTAACTGGCATCAAACCAAGTCCCTCAGTACTGCATCTATACACCCTTTAAACAGCTCCAGGGATGGGGATTCAACAACTTTCCTGGGAAGCTTGTTCCAGTGTTTGAGAACCCTTTCAGTGAAGAAGTTTCTTGTAATATCCCAACTAAACCTCCCCTGGTGCCAACTTGAGGCCATTTCCTCTCATCCAATCACTTGTTACTAGGGAAAGGAGACCAATGCCCATGTGGATCCAACTTCCTTTCAGGTCATTTCAGAGAGTGAGAAGTTCTCCTCTCATCCTCCTTTTCTCCAGACTAAACAGCCCCAGTTGCTTCAGCCACTCTGCACAAGACCTGTCCTCCAGACCCTTCACTAGCTTTGTTTCCCTTCTCCAGACCAGGTCCAGCACCTTTATTGTAGGGAGTCTTTCTTGAAGGGAAGGTCCCAAAGTTGAACCCAGTACAGAAGGTGTGGTTTCACCAGTGCTCAGTCCAGGGGTACAATCCCTTTCCTGATCCTGCTAGTCACACTGTTCCTGATACAGACCAGGATGCTGTTGGCCTTCTTGGCTACCTGGGCACACTATGGTTTATGCTCAGCTGTTGACCAATACCCCCAGGTCTTTCTCTGCCAGGCAGCTTTCCAGACACAGATGATACTTGTTTTGCCTCAGGTTTTTCTTTCATCTTTATTTCTGGTTCAAATTTCCACTGGTTTAGCAGCTTGGAAGAGCTAAATAGGGTAGATGGCTGATCACTCCTTTGGCAGCTGCATCCTCATTGTAGTGAGACTCAGAACTTTCCAGAGGCTTTCTAGATTTAATAACATTCTTTCACAACAGTGGCTTTTTATTTTTAATACAAATAAAGACAAGGATATGACATAGTTTAATCACAGAATCACCAAGATTGGAAGAGACCTCAAAGATCATCAAGTCCAACCTGTCACCACAGACCTCAGGACTAAACCATGGCTTCAAGTGCCACGTCCAATCCCCTCTTGAACACCTCCAGGGACAATGACTCCGCCACCTCCCTGGGCAGCACATTCCAGTGGCCAACAACTCTGTCAGTGAAGAACTTCCTCCTCACCTCCAGCTTAAACTTCCTCTGGCACAGTTTGAGACTGTGTTATCTTGTTCTGGTGCTGGTTGCCTGGGAGAAGAGACCAACCCCCAGCTGGCTACAATCTCCTTCAGGGAGCTGGAGACAGCAAGAAGGTCTCCCCTGAGCCTTCTCTTCTCCAGGCTAAGCAACCCCAGCTCCCTCAGCCTCTCCTCACAGGGCTGTGCTCCAGACCTCTCCCCAGCTTTGTTGCCCTTCTCTGGACATGTTCAAGTGTCTCAATGTCCTTCCTAAACTGAGGGGCCAGATCAAACCTTTTGCACTATCATCAGGGGTATGAGGCAGACCATGAGGAGCTGAACAACCTACTGTTAGCTTCTAGGGGCTTTGTAGGATTTTCTTGGTATTATGCTGATTAGCTATAGTATTTTACTGTGTTCTGCCAATAAATAACATTTTATTTTACAGTGAAAAAGGATATTTACTATTTCTGTATTTGCTATCATATGGCATTAGGGAAACGGCACATATTGCAATTCTGCTTGATCCCCCCCCCCTGCTTTTTGGTAGTAAGAAGGTCAAAACCTCACAAAGAAAATGGGCTGTGAAGTCCCCATGAAGTCATCATCATTATTCAAAGTCAGCAGCTTCTTCATTTGGTGTTTTGGTGTTTGGTGTTTTAAAACAAAAGCCTCTAAGCTCAATGAATGCAAGGATGAAAAGATTTATTTCTTCCTAATGGATCTGAGGATGTTAGGGGCTGGAAGGGACCTCTGGAGATCATGAAATAACCTAAGATGCCTGTTGCTTTATGGTATCCTTGTGTGTAGCAAGGAATCATCTTTGGCCCCAACAGCATTCTCAGTTACTTTGATGAAAATCCATGGAGAGTCACCTACCTTCTAATCATGATAAGTTGAGATATACTGAGTGTAAGAACCCCAAGATTACCTCACTGCCTTCCATCTAACGCAGACTGCAACATCTTCCTCCTCACCTTTGAAGTACCTATGCTTCTAGGGACACACCTGGGCTTCATCTGAAAGGCTCAGAAGCTGGAGATTTCAGCACTGCCTGCAGCAGGAGATATCACTCACATGCTAAGAACACGTGTCTTCCTTCCTTCAGAAGAGGGCTTCACCTTCCTGCATTGGTTCTTGTTATTCCTTCCTCCAGGAAATGAAAGAATTCTCCTGTATTTCATGTTTTATACTGTGAGCATATTTTTGCAGTGTAATAACCTCATCCTGGCTTCCTTTGGTGTAGGGAGCAGGCAGAGCTCCTTGCAATCTTTCTCTGCAACACATTTTTCTCCAGATCAGAAGTAATTCTGCTGTTTCTTTTCTCTACCCCATGGAACATTTCAACACTGCTGAGGAAATTTGTACCCAGGCTTGTATCTGGTACTCCAGTAACAGCACTGCTACTTAAAAAAACCTTCAAACTGCCTCAAACCCCAGCTAACACTCTCCAGTTTAATCACAGTTACTTCCCCACCCCCCAAGCATTACACTGTGAGTTCATGTGGTGTAGTTTGTTACTACACCCCCCACCCCAATCCCTTTTTAGACCCACTGCTGTTCAGAACACAATCCTCAGTGTGCAGGCTTGGCTCCCATTCTTTGCTTATAAATATACAATGCTTCATTTTCCTGCTTTAGCATGCCCTGTTTGACAAGATTTATGTCCTATAGAATTATGTGATATAGAATCATTTGTTTCTGCATTCTCCCACTATTTTATGAATGGGGTCCCTTCCCAGTTTTCACACACTTCTTGCCTGGAAGGAATATAAGACTCATCAGCAGAGCTCCTCTGCTCATCCCATTCACTCCATACTGACACTATTCTAGTCTTCCAGAGTTCCCTTGCATTTCCAAGACATGTTAAAGATCATCCCAGCAGGCCAGAGATCTCTTCAGCCAAGTGTCTTGGAATTGCTGTGCACAAGTGATGTCAGCCTGCCAAAGCTGCATGTGCTTACTCCTAGGGGACTGATCCAAATTTATGTCATATCATTCTGTTACTGATAAATAAAAATCATAAAATCATTAAATCCTCAAATCATTTTGGTTGGAAAAGAGCTTTAAGATCATCAGGTCCAACCATTATCTAACTCTCAGGCAGGGGCTGGTCTCTTCTCCCAGGCAACCAGCACCAGAACAAGAGGACACAGTCTCAAGCTGTGCCAGGGGAAGTTTAGGCTGGAGGTGAGGAGAAAGTTCTTCCCAGAAAGAGTCGTTAGCCATTGGAATGTGCTGCCCAGGGAGGTGGTGGAGTCACCGTCCCTGGAGGTGTTTAAGAGGGGATTGGATGTGGCACTTGGTCTAGTAGTCATGAGGTGTTGGGTGACAGGTTGGACTTGATGATCTCTGAGGTCTTTTCCAACCTTGTTGATTCTGTGACTCTATGATTCCATGAATGAAGTGGAATGTGAGATATTGCTAGGGGTACATCTCACATCTGACCAATCAAATTCGTTTAGAATAATATTTTGTTTTCCTTTTTACACCCAACTGTGAATTGTTTCTACTTCTTCACTCTGCTGCTCAAAAATCTGCACTTAACTTTTAAAGGCATAGCCTAAACCTGTCACAGCACTTTTGACCAACGTTCAGGTCAAGCCTGAGAATGCAGTTTGACCCTTACACTGTTAACTGCAGAGAGTGTTAATCTTCTGCCCCTTCCTTCAAACAAACTATTTTTATGAAAGTGATTATCTGGATGGAAGCTCTCACACCTGCTCTCAGGAAGCCTTGGTGCGTGCTAATGGTTTGCTGTAACACTAGAATTGCAGCTGCTTCAGGGCCGGGGCTCTTGGTCCTGCTGCCGTTCATGTGGACACAGGACTTTCATTCTTTAGTGCTATGATGTGGGGTTGGTGGCTACCAATGACCCAGCAGTGTGCCCAGGTGGCCAAGAGGGTCAATGGCATCCTAGCCTGTATCAGGAATAGTGTGGCCAGCAGGATCAGCGAAGTCTTTCTGCCCTGTACTCAGCATTTGCTAGGCCACACCTTGAGTCCTGTGTCCAGTTCTGGGCCCCTCAGTTTAAGAAGGATATTGAGACTCTTGAACGTGTCCAGAGAAGGGCAACAAAGCTGGGGAGAGGCCTTGAGCACAGCCCTGTGAGGAGAGGCTGAGGCAGCTGGGGTTGCTTAGCCTGGAGAAGAGGAGGCTCAGGGGAGACCTTCTTGCTCTCTACAACTACCCGAAGGGAGGTTGTAGCTAGGTGGGGGTTGGTCTCTTCTCCTAGGCAAGCAGCACCACAACAAGAGGACACAGTCTCAAGCTGTGCCAGGGGAAGTTTAGGCTGGATGTTAGGAAGACATTCTTCCCAGAAAGAGAGATTGGCCATTGGAATGTGCTGCCCAGGGAAGTGGTGGAGTCACTGTCACTGGAGGTGTTTAAGAGACTAGATGAGGCACTTGGTGCCATGGTTTTGTTGATTAGTTGGTGTTGGGTGATAGGTGGGACTTGATGATCTATGAGGTCTTTTCCAATCTGGTCTATTCTATTCTACTCTATTCTACTCTATTCTATTCTATTCTATTCTATTCTATTCTATTCTATTCTATTCTATTCTATTCTATTCTATTCTATTCCATTCCATTCCATTCCATTCCATTCCATTCCATTCCATTCCATTCCATCCTACTCTACTCTACTCTACTCTACTCTACTCTACTCTACTCTACTCTACTCTACTCTACTCTACTCTACTCTACTCTTCTCTACTCTACTCTTCTCTACTCTACTCTTCTCTACTCTACTCTATTCTATCCTACCACCTCCCTAGGGAGCCTATTCCCATCTTTAAGATCCCTTTCAGTGAAGAAGTTTCTTCTACTGTACTAAACCTTCCCTAGTGCAACTTGATGCCATTTCTTTGCATCCTAGGACCTTCTTGTTGGACCTGTCTTCCTACTGCCTCTATTTAGCCTGTGATGGAGGGCCTTCTGATCTGGTGTAATAAGTTGGAAGTATATATATCGCCACCCCAGATGTTAGAGTTTAAGTGCACTTTGAAATGAAAGTGGTTAATATGGTGTATTTAGTCTGTTGGAGCTCCTCTTCACTGACACAGCTGGTAAGTGATCAAAGTCACTCAGGAGCTCCTGAAGATTTTTGAACTTTAATGGTAATACTGGAAGAATATTAACTGAGTGCTTATACTGGAAAGGTAATAATTGTTAATGTGTTAGCTAATTTACATAGAGATCCTGAGTATCTGTTCTTGAGAGATGAAGTGAAAACAGGGGAGGGTCATCCTAGTCTTCAGCAGGGATTTCTTCTTCAGTGGCTTAATACAGTTTTAATAATTCACTTTCCATTCCAGAGTTCCTTAGTTTAGAATAGCTTTCCTGAACTTCTCTGTGTAGGCAGTTCCTTGAAGACAAATCCCTGCAAAAGTGGTGATATTCAAAGCTGCATGAATGTTTTTATGCCAGTTTGCTTCAGATTGATTTAAATAATAAGGAGCTGACCTATGGAAAAGTGGAGCAATCCACCCTTTACCCAGCTTGTAGAGTTCTCTCTAAGATTTAGTGTTGGCATGCTTAGTATCATGGCTTAATTATTTCTTTCAAGTACAACCTTCCTAAAGCCAAAACCCCAAGGTTTTCAAATAGAGATTACCTCCAGGCAGGCTCCTGGTGATGAAAATATGCAAGAAGGAAACCCTCTCAGACTGTGAGAAGCTGGAAGGAGGAGAATAGATAACATCACAGTATCACAGTATCACAGTATTACCAAGGTTGGAAGAGACCTCGAAGATCATC
>CM066569.1:14398033-14638033 GCA_033816785.1 Picus viridis | reverse complement strand
CATCTTCAGCCTACCATCAACCAGTACCTCCAAGTCCCTCTCTGCCTGGCTGCTCTTCAGCCACTCTGACCCCACCCTGTAGCACTGCATGGGGTTGCTGTGGCCAAAGTGTAGAGCCTGGCACTTAGATGTGTTCAATCTCATGCCCTTGGACTTTGCCCATCTGTCCAGCCAGTCAAGGTCTCTCTAGCTCTCCTACCCTCTAACACATCATATCCAATCTAAATTTCCCTCGGTGACACTTGAATCTCTGTCCTTTTGTCTTACCACTTATTACTTGGTTGAAATTGTAAAGGAGAAGAAACTGTTTTTGTTCAGTTGCTGCTTTACATTAGGCTACACTTACAGAAGGTACTCTGCGCCTTTCACAATGTCCTGCTGCAGCACAGGGCTTTAGAGGAATTGAGGAGTATCGAGTTGGTGCTGTCTAAAACATTGTTTACCTCTGTGGTTATGTCCTGAAGGCCATTTAAGAATGATTCTTAGTCAGAGGGCAGAGCTGCTGCTTATAAATTATCCCGCTACAAATAAGCAAAGAAAGAAACACAGATGTGCTAAAATTAACCTTCTCTTGCAGCCGTAGGAGAGTGGTGTGTAAATAGCTCTGTTTTGTGGAGGGCTTGCTCTAAATTTATGCTTTATTTCCTAAAACAAAAAAAGAGAAAATAAAAAAGAGCATATATACAGATTCCTATTTCTTTAGCCAGCAGTGTGCCCAGGTGGCCAAGAAAGCCAATGGCATCCTGGCCTGCATCAGGAACAGTGTGGCCAGCAGGAGCAGGGAGGTCATTGTGCCCTGTGCTCAGCACTGGTTAGGCCACACCTTGAGTCCTGTGTCCAGTTCCGGGCCCCTCAGTCTAAGAAGGACATTGTGACACATAAACGTGTCCAGAGAAGTGCAACAAAGCTGGGGAGAGGTCTGGAGCACAGCCCTGTGAGGAGAGGCTGAGGGAGCTGGGGTTGCTTAGCCTGGAGAAGAGGAGGCTCAGGGAGACCTTCTTGCTGTCTACAGCTACCTGAAGGGAGGTTGTAGCCAGGTGGGGGTTGGTCTCTTCTCCCAGTCAACCAGCATTATGACAAGAGGACACAGTCCCAAGCTGCGCCAGGGGAAGTTTAGGCTGGAGGTGAGGAGAAATTCACAACAAGAATGTCTCCACTCATCTGATTGGTAGCATTGGCCGAGGTGAGAGATGAGGGCCTTGGGCTCTCTGGCCCAGCAGTTGTCCCCATAGTTTTTCAATACATCAGTCCAGCATCACAGTGGGTTTCCTGTTGTTGAAAAAACAGCAGAAGGCAGCTACAAGAGCAGAGAGAACTCAGCTTCTGTTAGCTAGATTGCCCACTGGAATGGACTGCCAGGGGAGGTGGTGGAGTCACCATCATTGGAGGTGTTCAGGAGGAGACCTGATGGGGTGCTTGGTGCCATGGGTTAGTTGTTTGGGTGGGTTGAATTGGTTGATGGGTTGGATGAGATGATCTTGAAGGTATCTTCCAACCTGGTGTATTGTATTGTATTGTATTGTATTGTATTGTATTGTATTGTATTGTATTGTATTGTGTTGTATTGAAAGTTCTTCCCAGAAAGAGTAATTGACCATTGGAATGTGCTGCCCAGGGAGGTGGTGGAGTCGCCATCCCTGGAGGTGTTCAAGAGGGGACTGGATGTGGCATTTGGTGCCATGCTTTAGTAGTCCTGAGGTGTTGGGTGACAGGTTGGACTTGATGATCTTTGAGGTCTTTTCCAACCTTATTGATTCTATGACTCCATGGTTCTGCTGCAGTAGAGCCAGAGTAGCAAGAGACTAAAATCTATTTCAGTGGAGAGGAACTTCATGGAAAAAGCTCTGCTTGGAAATATGCATTTCAGAAAAATATATCATGGCAGACAGGCTGGAGAGCTGGGCAGAGGGAACCTCATGAATTTCAACAAGGGCAAGTGAAGAGTCCTGCTCCTGTGAGGAATAACCCCTTGCATCAGTACATGTGAGGCACTGACTGCTGGAAAGTAGCTCTGCAGAGAAGGACCTGGGAATGCTGGTGGACAAGTTCACTATGAGCCAGCAATGTGCCCTGATGGCCACAAAGGCCAACGGTGTTCTGTGGTGTATTCAGAAGAGTGTGGCCAGCAGGTTGAGAGAGAGTTCTTCTTCCCCTTTACTTTGCCCTGGTGAGGCCACACCTGGAGTCTTGTGTCCAGTTCTGGGCTTCCCAGGTCAAGAGAGGCAATGAACTACTGGAGAGAGTCCAGTGAAGGGTCACAAAGGTGTTGAGGGGACTGGAGCATCTCTCTTAGGAGAGCCAGCAGTGTGCCCAGGTGGCCAAGAAGGCCAACCGTATCCTGGCCTGAATTAGGAATGGTGTGGCCAGCAGGAGCAGGGAGGTCATTGTGCCCCTGGACTCTGCATTGGTTAGGCCACACCTTGAGTACTGTGTCTAGTTCTGGGCCCCTCAGTTTAAGAAGGACATCGAGACACTTGAACGTGTCCAGAGAAGGGCAACAAGGCTGGGGAGAGGCCTTGAGCACAGCCCTGTGAGGAGAGGCTGAGGGAGCTGGGGTTGCTTAGCCTGGAGAAGAGGAGGCTCAGGGGAGACCTCATTGCTCTCTACAACTCCCTGAAGGGAGGTTGTAGCCAGGAAGGGGTTGGCCTCCTCTCTAGCAAGCAGCACCAGAACAAGAGGACACAGTCTCAAGCTGCAACAGGGGAAGTTTAGGCTCGAGGTGAGGAGAAAGTTCTTCACCGAGAGAGTGATTCGCCATTGGGATGTGCTGCACAGGGAGGTGGTTGAGTCGCTGTCCCTGGAGGTGTTCAAGAGGGGACTGGATGTGGCACTTGGTGCCATGGTCTAGTCATGAGGTCTGTGGTTACAGGTTGGACTTGATGATCTTTGAGGTCTCTTCCAACCTTGGTAATACTGTGATACTGTAAAATCTGAGAGACCTGGGGCTGTTTAGCCTGCAAAAGAGCAGACTGAGAGGGGATCTTATCAATACTTATCAATATATAAAAGATGTAGGGCAAGGGGCTGGGCTCTTTTCAGTGGTGGCCAGTGACAGGACAAGTGGCAGTAGGCACAAACCAGAGCACAGCAGTTTTCACCTTATAAGGAAGAACTTTTTTGCTGGTGCACTGAACCAGGTTGCCCAGGGAGGCTGTGGAACCTACTTGGACACATTTCTATGCAGCTGGCTTTAGGTGAATCTGCTTTAGCAAGGGAGTTGGATTAGCCAGTCTTCAGAAGTCCCTTTGAACCTCTACCATTCTGTGATTCTATGATATTAATGGTGAGGTTTTTGCAAATCTCAGTACAAAAAGGATTAGAATAATAATAAAAATGAACCAGGGAGTTAGAACAAGAGAATCATAGAATGATTGATTGGAAGAGACTTCAAGGAACATGTGGTAAAAACACAGTCTACATCAGATGGCCCAACACCTTGCCAAGCTGAATCTTACAAGTGTCCTGTGTTGGGAACTCTGCCACTTCCACTGTGGCCAGCAGGAACAGGGAGGTGATCATCCCACTGTATTCAGCACTGGGGAGGCCACAGAAAAGGCCTAGGGGAGATCTTACTGCTTTCTGCAACTACCTGGAGAGGGAGGTTGGAGCATGGAGGGGGCCAGCCTCTTCTTGGTGGGAAGGGATAGGACTAGAGGAAATAGTAACAAGCTCTACCAGGGGAGGGTTAGGCTGGATGTTAGGAAAAAGTTCTTCCCAGAAAGAGAGATTGGCCATTGGAATGTGCTGTCCAGGGAGGTGGTGGAGTCACCATCACTGGAGGTGTTTAGGAAGAGCCTGGATGAAGCACTTGGTGCCATGGTTTAGTTGATTAGAAGGTTAATTCTATTCCATTCCATTCCATTCCATTCCATTCCATTCCATTCCATTCCATTCCATTCCATTCCATTCCATTCCATTCCATTCCATTCTATTCATCACTGGCTGCTACTTGTTATTGCCTGTGGCAAGAAAATGGGGAAGAGTGTGAAGGGATACAGACAGGGAAAAGAGATCTGCTGCCCAAGTTCCTTTCCATGTCAGCTTTCAGATCTCTTTCCCCTTGGATCCCAGCTTCTTTCATTTGCACTTGGGAAATGCCTGTGCAGGACACAACGGCCTGAGTTTTGATCTGCTTGAAGGTAGGAAGGCTCTGCAGAGGGACATGGACAGGCTGGATTGATGTGTCATAGTCAGTGCTATAAGATTCAGCAAGGCCAAATGCAAGGAATGTAGGTATATTCAAGCAGAGGATACTTCCCTGAAGATGAGGAGCCCTATCAGGAGAGGCTGAGGGAGCTGGGGGTGTTTAGCCTGGAGAAGAGGAAGCTCAGGGGGAGACCTCATTGCTCTCTACAATTACCTGAAGGAGGTTGTAGCCAGGTGGGGGTCGGTCTGTTCTCCCAGGCAATCAGCCACAGAATGAGGGGACACAGTCTCGAGTTGTGTCAGTGGAGGTTCAGGCTGGATATTAGGAAGAAGTTACTTACAGAGAGAGTGATTTGCTGTTGAATGTGCTGCCCAGGGAGATGGTGGAGTCACCATCCTTGGAGATCTTCAAGAAAAGACTGGATGAGGCACTTTAGTGCATGGTCCAGTTGATTGGATAGGGCTACATGATAGGCTGGACTGGATGATCTTGGAGGTCTCTTCCAACCTGGTTGATTCTATGATTCTATGATTCTATGATTCTATGATCCAGGTTTGGGGCAGAGTGGCTGGAAAGCTGCCCATCAAAGAAAGGCATGAGGATGTTGACTGACAGCTGGCTGAACACAAGCCAGTAGTGTGATGAAGTGGCTAGGAAGGCCAAAATCATCTTGGCCTGTATCAGGAAAAATGTGGCCAGCAGGACCAGGGAGTCCTGTGTTCAAGTGTCAGGGCACTCACCACAAGAAAGACATTGAGCTGCTGGAAGAGGAGTCAAGAAGGGCAACAAAGCTGGTGAAGGGTCTGGTGAACAGGACTTATGGAGAGCTACTGGGGGAACTGGAGTTGTTTAGTCTGGAGAAGAGGAGGCTGAGGGAACATCTTCTTTCTCTCTACAACTACGTGAAGGGAGGTTGGAGTGAGGTAGGGGTCAGTCTCCTTAGTAACAAGTAATAGAACAAGAGAAAATAGCCTCAGGCTGCACCAGAGGAGGTTTAGGTTGGATATTAGGAAATATTTCTTTACTGCAAGAGTGATCAGGCATTGCAGTAGGCTGCCTAGGGAAGCAGTGCAGTCACCAACCCTGGAGGTGTTCAAAATGTGTGTAGACATGATGCTTTGGGAGACATTTTACTGGGCATGGTGGTGTTGGTTTGGCTGTTGGACTTGATGGTCTTGTATGTCTTTTGCAACTGAAACAATTCTGTGGTTCTCTGATGCCTTTCTGAGGGTAATGCCTGGGTGCAGGAGCTGCTGAACTGTTAAAAAGATTAAATTGTTTTAAGACTACCTGGTGAATGTATCTGCTATAGAGCTGATATCAGTGCTGCAGGCAATAACTGAAGTTGGCTCATGCAAGTCCTCAGGCACCTTCAGTGAGCTCCACTCTGCCTTCTGGGCAAGAGTTTCATGTTTGTAGAAGGAAGCAGTCTGGCTGATGGTGAATGTTAATGTATTTACTGCTACTTTGAGGTAGTGACTGTGAATTCATCATAACCCCTCTGAGGGAATGGCTCAGATCTGGGCAATTCTGGTAAATGTGATTCAGCTTGAACTTCCTCCAGACACTTCCAGCCCAGCTGAGCACAGGCACAGTGAAATGTTCCTGGCAGGGATCTGAGGGCACTGCATGCAAGTAGATGTGTGTGTGTGCCTTTGTGCTCGCACACGTGCAAGCATTGTGTAAACCTTGGTCAAGCTGACCTGGGTCTGAAATAAGGAAGAAATTGCTTGAGCTCATTGAAGATACTGGAACAGAATAGTTTTGTGTGCACAGAATTGCATGCAGAAATGAAAACATTTATTGGGATCCTGGGATCTGTACTAAACCAGTCTGTGCTACCACAGAGCCTTTTTGCTTTCTGGTGGTTTGAACTATCAAGACAAGCCTTATAAAAGTTTGAAAGCTCTGTTCATTCCCAGGCAGACTGTGCTGGCCTGTGTGACTGATTTGTGTGAACTGTAACAGGCCTTTTGCTCAAGAGCTCCAGTTTCTGGCAGATTCTTTTGAGCTCTTGGCAAGACTTTGAAACTGAAAGCTGTGGGGTATGGGAGTGAGTGAATAAATGTGAGGAAATCACATGCAGTAAATCACCAGGACTGCACAGGCAGTCTGAAGATTGTGAAAGAATTAGTGTGAAATAGCAATGATACTGTAAAAGAGATATAATAAAATCAGAAAAAAAAAACCAGGGTGTCAGGTGCTAAGCAGTCTGGAGGCTGTTTTCCTCCATTCCAAGAGCTCAATATAGCAGTTAAACAAACATTTCAGAGCTGGAGGTACACACACTCTAGTTCCTCTGAATCTGAGGTGCTGGGCAACTCTCACTGGGAGGGTGAAATAGTAGCACACAGTCTGCAGTACTCGTTCAGTGGGTCAGGCTGTGGGGATGGGACAGAAGCAGTATTCACTGCATTAAGGTTTTTGTGTTCAGGGTATGTGCTTAGCGCCTTACAAGTTACAGAACCACACAGAATCACAGAATGGTAGGGGTTGGAAGGGACCTCCTGAGGTCATCTAGTCCAACCACCCTGGTTTGCCTAGAGCAGGTTACACAGGAGCACATTCAGGTGGGTTTTGAATGTCTCCAGAGAAGGAGAATCCACAATCTCACTGGGTAACCCGGTCCAGGGCTCTGGCAGGCTCACAGGAAAGAAGCTTTTCTTTATATTTAAGTGAAACCTCTGGTACTCTGGTTTGCATCTGCTGCCCCTTGACCTATCACTGGCCACCACTGAAAAGAGCCCAGCCGCATCCTCTTGCTCTTCACCCTTTAGATATTGATAAACATTGATAAGATCCCCTCTCAGTCTGCTCTTTTCCAGGCTAAACAGCCCCAGGTCTCTCAGCCTTTCCTCCTAAGACAGATGTTCCAGTCCTCTCAATACTTTTGTATTACAGTATCACAGTATCGCCAAGGTTGGAAGAGACCTCAAAGATCATCAAGTCCAACCTGTCACCACAGACCTCATGACTAGACCATGGCACCAAGTGCCACATCCAATCCCCTCTTGAACACCTCCAGGATAGAATCATAGAATCAATAAACCCACCAGAGATGGTGACTCCACCACCTCTCTGGGCAGCACATTCCAATGGCGAATGACTCTCTCAGTGAAGATCTTTCTCCTCACCTCCAGCCTAAACCTCCCCTGATGCAGCTTGCAACTGTGTCCTCTTGTTCTGGTGCTGGTTGCTAGAGAGAAGAGGCCAACCCCTTCCTGGCTACAGCCTCCCTTCAGGGAGTTGTAGAGAGCAAGAAGGTCTCCCCTGAGCCTCCTCTTCTCCAGGCTAAGCAACCCCAGCTCCCTCAGCCTCTCCTCACAGGGCTGTGCTCCAGACCTCTCCCCAGCCTTGTTGCCCTTCTCTGGACACGTTCAAGTGTCTCAATGTCCTTCTTAAACTGAGGGGCCCAGAACTGGACACAGGACTCAAGGTGTGGCCTAACCAGTGCTCAACACAGGGCACAATGACTTCCCTGCTCCTGCTGGCCACACTATTCCTGATCCAGGCCAGGATGCCATTGGCCTTCTTGGCCACCTGGGCACACTGCTGGCTCATGTTTAGGCAGCTGTCAATCAGCACCCCCTGGTCCCTCTCTGGCAGCTCTCCAGCCACTCTGACCCCAGCCTGTAACTCTGCATGGGGCTGCTGTGGCCAAAGTGCAGCACCCGGCACTGGGATTTGTTGAATGACTGGTGGCCCACCATTGACTTTCTCCTATAGTTCCCTGTCTCTCTTGACCTGGGAAGCCCAGAACTGGACACAAGACTCCAGCTGGGGCCTCATCATGGCAGAGTGGAGGGGAGGAGAATCTCCCTAGACCTTTTAGCCACACTTCTCTGAATGCACCCCAGAACACAGCTGGCCATGAGGGCACATTGCTGGCTCATGGTGAAGTTGGTTTGGTGCATTCCCAGGTCCTTCTAGCTGCTTTCCACCAGGTCAGCCTCTACCCTGTATTGGTACATGGGCTTATTCCTTCTTAGACTTAGTTAATTAATGAGACAAAGTGCTGTATTCTTTTTGCAGCCCCCTGTATTTTTTCAGTCCCCATTGCTGGTGTGCATGTGTGTTTACAAATTATGCTTTAACTAGTTTGGAGGAGCTTAACTACAGGGTATTGTTATACTAGAGCTTTTTCCCCATGAAATGGCATTGCCCAGCTCAGTGGGTGTTGGTGGCTGACTCATTTGTACTGTAATGTTCCCAGGGCTTTCATATGGCTTTTGGTGGAGACAAGCCTGAAGGAAGGGCTAGAGGGAAAAGAATGACCTGGCTGTGTAAGTATTTCCTCCCATGTGTGAGAGGTGTCATAGGAGAAGTCACAGAGACTCATGCTGAGGTCTGTAGCAGGCTTGTTTCTTTTCACCTAAGTGCTGCAAGGTTTAAACAAAGAACAGACTCTCCAGTCAGGATCTTGAGTATTCCATGCAACACAAAGTGTCCTATTGAAGCAAAGCCATGTTTCTCTATCATGTTCATATTTTCCCCTGTCTTGAAATGAAAATGAGCAAGAAAACTGCTGAGATGGGTCAAAAGGTGACTACTTCCCCAGGGAGGTGGTTGAATCTCCACCCCTGGGAGTGTTTTAAAGAGCCAGAGGTGTGGTGCTGAGGGACGTAGTTCAGCACCAAACTTCAGGTAGAGTCTATACAATACAATACAATAATACAATACAATACACCAGGTTGGAAGAGACCTTCAAGATCATCGCGTCCAACCCATCAACCAATCCAACCCACCCAACAACTAGACCATACAGCCAAGCACCCCATCAAGTCTTCTCCTGAACACCTCCAATGAAGGTGACTCCACCACCTCCACGGGTAGCCGATTCCAATGGGCAATCACTCTCTCTGTATAGAACTTCTTCCTGACATCCAGCCTAAACCTGCCCTGTCACAGCCTGAGACTGTGTCCTCTTGTTCTGGTGCTGGCTGCCTGGGAGAAGAGGCCAACCTCTGCCTGGCTACAACCTCCCTTCAGGTAGTTGTAGAGAGCAACAAGGTCACCCCTCAGACTCCTCTTCTCCAGGCTAAGCAACCCCAGCTCCCTCAGCCTTTCCTCATAGGGCTTGTGTTCCAAACCCCCTCACCAACTTTATTGCCCTTCTCTGGACACCTTCCAGCAAGTCAACATCCTTCCTAAACTGAGGGGTCCAGAACTGGACACAGGACTCAAGGTGTGGCCTAACCAGTGCAGTGTACAGGGGCAGAATGACCTCCCTGCTCCTGCTGGCCACACTGTTCCTGATGCAGGCCAGGATGCCATTGGCCTTCTTGACTGCCTGGGCACACTGCAGGCTCATGTTCAGCCTACAATCAACCAGTACCCCCAGGTCCCTCTCTGCCTGGCTGCTCTCCAGCCACTCTGACCCCAGCCTGTAGCACTGCATGGGGTTGCTGTGGCCAATGTGCAGAACCCGGCACTTGGATGCGTTCAGTCTCCTGCCCTTGGACTCTGCCCGTCTGTCCAGCCTGTCGAGGTCCCTCTGCAAAGCCTCTCTGCCCTCCAGCAGATCAACTCCTGCCCCCAGCTTGGTGTCATCTGCAAATTTACTGATGATGGACTCAATGCCCTCCTCCAGATCATCAATAAAGATGTTGAACAGGATGGGGCCCAGTACTGATCCCTGGGGCACACCACTAGTGCCTGGCTGCCAGCTGGATGTGGCACCATTCACCACCACTCTCTGGGCTCAGCCTCCAGCCAGTTCCTAACCTAATGCAGTGTGCTCCTGTCCAAGCCAGGGGCTGCCAGCTTGGCCAGGAGTTTGCTGTGGGGGACGGTGTCAAAGGCCTTGCTGAGGTCCAGGTAGACCACATCTAGAGTTGGATGATGGTTGGACTTGATGATCTTCAAGGTCTTTTCCAACCAAAACCTTTCTATGATTCTTTGATTCCATACTTCCCTGGTGCACAGAGGAGAAAACCTGATCTGCCTGAGTAGATCAGTCATGCAGCCAGCAGCAAGAGAGCTGTGCAAAGGCAGAAAAAGGATTGTATGACATTGAGCACATCAGCCTGGCTCATTGTCATCTTTCTGCTGAGGTGTTCTGTGAAGAAGTGTATGATATGGGGTTGCAATGCTTCCCAGACTGTCCCCTCTTTACAGCACTTAGTGTCAAGAAGGCAGTTTCAATGAACTGTCCTAATTCCCAGCCTCTTCCCTCTCCTTTCTTACTTGCATACATGTGTTAAGCTTCTGGTCGATCCTTGTTTTCTTCCTTTCCCTCCCTCTCTTTCTCTGTCTTTCATAATATGTCTCACTGAAGAGGTGCCCAGCTGCTTCTCAGACCCTGCTGGGCTCCAGGCTGGAAGGGGTGGGTCACAGATTGGCTTTGATGCATCACTGTGGGACTTCACAATCGTACTGAGAGGAAATTGCTGCCTCCTCCTGTAGCCACATGGTCAAGATCAGCAACATTAGAAACAGCTCAGCCTGCTTTTCACATCAGGCTTTACCACACAAGAAGGTGATGACTGAAAGGAAGGTGGGGAGAAGGGAGGAAAGCAAATTGTTTTGAAACTATCTTTTTCTTCTCTTCCCCCATGGGAAGTGAGTGATCTCTTCTGGGTTTGGTACTTCCTCCAGCCACCTCATTCTGTAGGGCATGAAGGGTTGAAAGGAGCTATTGAGCTGCCACTGGCAGCATTTCAGCACTAAGGAGAGTATGGAAGGATGGACAAGAGTGCCACAGATATTAAATGAAGTGAAGAAATAATGTAGTTAGAGCCCCAAGAAGGAACATGCTAAGTGTCTGCCTGTGCACTTGTGCCCCACTCATACTGACAAACCAGTGACAGCTAAAACTCCTCTTTGCCTCTCTGCTCCTCTCGAGCTGACCAGTAAGATAAAACTATAACAGTGTCTGGGAAGGATGGGAGGCAACATCTGTAGAGTAAAAATGTCATGGTCTGTTTCATAAAGATCTTTCACATGGAATATGCTGAAGCACTGACAGGGCAGAAGCTCAGCAGGTTTGCTGATGATGCAAAATGGAGATCAGTGGCTGTGCTGACATTCAGTGAGGCCTGGACAAGCTGGAGAGTTGGGCAGAGGGGAACCTCATGAAGTTCAAGAAATGCAAGTGAAGAGTCCTGCACCTGGGAAGGAATAACTCCATTCATCAGCAGAGGCTGGTTATAGATCTGCTGGAAAGTAGCTCTGCAGAGAAAGACCTGGGAGTGCTGGTGGATGACAAGTTCACTGTGAGCCAGCACTGTGCTCTCATGGACAAGAAGACCACTGGTATTTTTTGACCCATTAAGAAGACTGTGGCCAGCAGGTTGAGGGAGGTTGTCCTACCAGTCAGCTCTATTTGGGTGAGGCCACACAGGGAGTCTTGTGTCCAGTTTTGGGCTTCCCATTTCAAGAGGACAGGAAACTATTGGAGAGAGTCCAAAGAAGGACCACAAAGATGATGAGGGGACTGGAGCATGTCTCTTAGGAGGAGAGGCTGAGACACCTGGGGGTGATTAGCTTTGAGAAGAGCCAAGTGAGAGGGGATCTCATATTGTTTATCATCTAAAGGTTGGAAGGCAAGAGGATGAACTGGGCTCTCTTCAGTACTGGCCAGTGATCGGACAGGTGGCAACGGGTACAAACCAGGAGGTTTCACTTAAGGAAGAACTTTTTTTTGCTGTGAAGGTGCTAGAGCATTGGACCAGGCTGCTCAGAGTGGAATCTGCTTCTCTGCAGGCTTTCTGACTCACCTGGGCAGTCTGATCCTGTGCAACCTGAGGTAGGCAAACCTGTTCTCTCAGGGGGGTTGGAGTGTGATGGGCAGGGGCTGGATTTTTGGTGTGTTGGTGTCCGGGGTTGTCTTTGTATCTCTGTGAATGATTTTGACTTTCCACTCGGTGTGTTGGCTGCAGTAACACACTGCCATTTTCCTCTGGGCCCCCACTGTTTGTGATGGAAACTACTAAGTGTGAGAAGAGCATCTCACTGTGCAAGCTCTGATACTGGAGGACAGAGCTGGAGGACAGAGCACAGCCCTGTGAGGAGAGGCTGAGGGAGCTGGGGTTGCTTAGCCTGGAGAAGAGGAGGCTCTCAAGCAACCAGAACAAGAAGACACAGTCTCAAGCTGCACCAGGGGAAGTTTGGGCTGGAGGTGAGGAGAAAGTTCTTCACGGAGAGAGTCATTCACCATTGGAATGTGCTGCCCAGGGAGGTGGTGGAGTCACCATCCCTGGAGGTGTTTAGGAAGAGCCTGGATGGGGCACTTGGTGCCATGGTTTAGTTGATGAGATGGTGTTGGGTGATAGGTTGGACTTATTGATGGTGGTGGAGTCACCATCTCTGGTGGGTTTATTGATTCTATGATTCTATCCTGGAGGTGTTCAAGAGGGGACTGGATGTGGCACTTGGTGCCATGGTCTAGTCATGAGGTCTGTGTTGACAGGTTGGACTTGATGATCTTTGAGGTCTCTTCCAGCCTTGGTGATACTGTGGTACTGTGATAAGTCTGAGAGTGAGGTTGGAACAGGATTTTCTGGGAGGCACAAAGACACTGCAAATTCAATGCAGTATGTCAGCATCACACAGAATGGTAGGGGTTGGAGGGGAAGTCCAGAGATCAACCAGTCCAATCATCTAGTTAAAGTTAGCCTAGTTAAATTTAGCTGTCAATGATTATTTATTCTTTCATGGAAAATGAATTATGTTCATCTCATACCTTGAAGGCTGAAGGAGAAGTTGGTGACTATCTGAACTCTTGATATTTTCTGCTGCAACGATACACAGAATATTGTAGAGGACACAGTCTCAAGCTGTGGTTTAGGACTCAAGAGGTTTAGGCTGGAGGTTAGGAAGAAATTCTACACAGAGAGAGTGATTGCCCATTGGAATGTGCTGCCCAGGGAGGTGGTGGAGTCACCATCATTGGAGGTGTTCAGGAGGAGACTTGATGGGGTGCTTGGTGCCATGGGTTAGTTGATTAGGTGGTGTTGGATGATAGGTTGGACACGATGATCTTGATGGTCTTTTCCAACCTGATCTATTCTATTCTATTCTATTCTATTCTATTCTATTCTATTCTATTCTATTCTATTCTATTCTATTCTATTCTATTCTATTCTATTCTATTCTATTCTATTCTATTCTATTCTATTCGCTTTCTTAGTTGTAGTTGAGATGGAAAATTTGGACAATTTTTCAGATTTCCTATTCATGTGAGAATTTTTATCATAGTATCATAGTATCAGTCAGGGTTGGAAGGGACCACAAGGATCAGCTACTTCCAACCCCCTGCCATGGGCAGGGACACCTCACACTAGATCAGGCTGGCCAGAGCCTCGTCCAGCCTGGGCTTAAACACCTCCCGGGATGGGGCCTCAACCACCTCCCTGGACAACCCATTCCAGGGCTTCACCACTCTCATGGGGAAGAACTTCCTCCTCACACCCAGCCTGAATCTGCCCACCTCCAGCTTCATTCCATTCCCCCTAGTCCTATCACTACCTGAGATCCTGAGAAGTCCCTCCCCAGCCTTCCTGTAGGCCCCCTTCAGATACTGGAAGGCCACAATGAGGTCACCTGGGAGCCTTCTCTTCTCCATTCTAATTTTCTCAGTAGAATTTCTAATAGAGTGCAAAGCTTGTCTTCTCATCTGCAGTAAGATACAGCAAGAAGGCTAATGGCATCGTGGCTTGTATCAATAATAGTGTGGCCAGCAGGAGCAGGGAAGCCCTGTACTCAGCACTGGATAGGCCACACCTTGAGTCCTGTGTCCAGTTCTGGGTCCCTCAGTTTATGAAGGATATTGAGACACTTGAATGTGTCCAGAGAAGGGCAACAAGGTTGGGGAGAGGCCTTGAGCACAGCCCTGTGAGAAGAGGCTGAGGGAGCTGGGGTTGTTTAGCCTGGAGAAGAGGCGGCTCAGGGAGACCTTCTTGCTCTCTACAACTACCTGAAAGGAGGTTGTAGCCAGATGGGGGTTGGTCTCTTCTCCCAGGCAAGCAGCACCAGAACAAGAGGACACAGTCTCAAGCTGTGCCAGGGGAGGTTTAGACTGGATGTTAGGAAGAAATTCTTCCCAGAAAGAGAGATTGGCCATTGGAATGTGCTGCCCAGGGAGGTGGTGGAGTCACCATCCCTGGAGGTGTTCAAAAAAGGATTGGACGTGACACTTGAAGCCATAAGTTAGTTAGTCATGAGGTATTGGGTGAGAGGTCGGACTTGATGATCTCTGAGGTCCTTTCCAACCTTATTGATTCTATGATTCTATTACTCCAGAAACAAAGGAAAGCAGACTGGAAATATCCAAGATCCAGAAATGATGAATCATGCAAGTAGCCATTTCACTGCTGAGCAGCATCACGTTTTAGGTTAGCAGATAGATGGATATTAGGATGTGACCTTTTTATCCATTTATTGCAGTTTTCTTTTGCTTAAATCCTTTTGTCAGTTTTATTCTGTCATGACTTCAAGCCAGAAATTGGCAAAATGAGCCTCAGAGTGAGTAAGGGCCTGTAGGCACTTGTACAGGTATGACCAAGAAATAGAGCAGTGTGTATCTCTATGCACATGATGTGCAGCACCTCTGAAGTGTTTATGGCAAGAGCCATTCATGCCTTGTTAGTCAGAAGAGACTAAAAGTGTGTTTTGAGAGTAAGTGCAAGTGTTTGGTTAGCAGGGGGGTTGGACCAAATGATTTCCAGAGGTGCCTTCCAACCCTTACTAGTCAGTGAGTTCAGTGTGGTGGTGGATGCCAGGTTAAAAGCACATACTTCTTTCAGTGAGGTGGAAAAGGTTATGCTCCTCAGCAACGTGCAGATGAAGTGTTTGTGAGTTTTGTAAAGAAGAGTGAAGCTCATGGAGTTATTACATTGAGCTTGTGATGGCCAGATGTTGGAGTATGTGTGCTGGTGCACGCTGCTGCATCTGGTGCTTGGCTAGCAGGCTGCACACATGGGCGACAACTGTGCAGTGTGGGTGTTACTGCACTTGGGAATATGTCTCCAGCAGGCATCTCTCAGGGTGGCTCAGTGGAAGGGAACAAAGTCCACAGTGCGTGCTTCCTGAAATCAGGACATGGGACTGAGTGCAGGGATTATTGACATGTGGGATTGTGGTTGATAGAGTTTGGTGGGATAGAACTGGAATAGAATTAAGCAGGTTGGAAAAGACCTCTGAGATCACCAGGTCCAACCTATCACCCAACACCATCTAATCAACTAAACCATGGCACCAAGTGCCTCATCCAGTCTCCTCTTAAACACCTCCAGTGACTTCACCACCTCCCTGGGCAGCACATTCCAATGGCCAATCTCTCTTTCTGGGAAGAAATTCTTCCTAACATCCAGCCTAAACCTCCTCTGGCACAGCTAGGGACTGTGTCCTCTTGTTCTGGTGCTGGTTGCTTGGGAGAAGAGACCAACCCCCACCTGGCTACAACCTCCCTTCAGGGAGTTGGAGACAGCAAGAAGGTCTCCCCTGAGCCTCCTCTTCTCCAGGCTAAGCAACCCCAGCTCCCTCAGCCTCTGCTCACAGGGCTGTGCTCCAGGCCCCTCCCCAGCTTTGTTGCCCTTCTCTGGACACCTTCCAGCAAGTCAACATCTTTCCTGAACTGAGGGGCCCAGAACTGGACACAGGACTCAAGGTGTGGCCTAACCAGTGCTCAACACAGGGCACAATGACTTCCCTGCTCCTGCTGGCCACACTATTCCTGATCCAGGCCAGGATGCCATTGGCCTTCTTGGCCACCTGGGCACACTGCTGGCCCATGTTCATCTTACTATCAACCAGTACCCCCAGGTCCCTCTCTGCCTGGCTGTTCTCCAGCCACTCTGCCCCCAGCCTGTAGCACTGCCTGGGGTTGCTGTGGCCAATGTGCAGAACCTGGCACTTGGATGTGTTCAATCTCCTGCCCTTGGACTCTGCCCATCTGACCAGCCAGGAAAGGTTCCTCTGCAGATATCTCCTACCCTTTAACAGATCAATTCCTGCCCCCAGCTTGGTGTCATCTGCAAATTTACTGATGATGGACTCAATGCCCTCGTCCAGATCATCAATAATGATATTGAACAGGATGGGGTCCAGCACTGATCCCAGGGGGACACCACTACTGCCAGGCTGCCAGCTGGATGTGGCACCATTCACCACCACTCTCTGGGCTTGGCCCTCCAGGCAGTTCCTAACCCAGCACAGGGTTGTGACTTTGGGAGCTTGAGCTGAAGGCAGTTACTAAAACGAAAGAGAAAAAAACAAGCCATAAATACACATCCAAGGACCGTGCATGATAAGGGAAAAGGGAAGAATATGTGTGCTGAGGCTGGGCCTCTAAGCTGAGCCACTGGTTTTGTGCTGCCATTCCTCAATGGCAGTGCATGAAAGCTGTGGGGTTTTAGAATAATGATCTTTCACATAATTAACAAGTTACACAGCCTGACAGGAAAATCTGATCTTCAGACCATCCAGACTGTAGGGTTGATTTAATGTAATTGCTGTGGTGGGCCTGGGGAGAGCCTGGAGCCTCTCTCATCCATCACCTTGTTTCACTGCTGCTCCACAGTGGAACAGCTTGTACTTGCTGTTGTGCCACCTCTGAGATCCTCTGTACCCTGTCATTGCAGGTGTTTAGGAGGAGACTTGATGGGGTGCTTGGTGCCATGGTTTAGTTGATTAGGTGGTGTTGCATGATAGGATGGATGCGATGATCTTGAAGGTCTCTTCCAACCTGATCTGTTCTGTTCCGTTCTATTCTATTCTATTCTATTCTATTCTATTCTATTCTATTCTATTCTATTCTATTCTATCCTATCCTATCCTATTCTATTCTGTTCTATTCTATCCTATTCTATTCTATTCTATTCTATTCTATTCTATTCTATTCTATTCTATTCTATTCCATTTTATTCTATTCCATTCCATTCCATTCCATTCCATTCCATTCCATTCCATTCCATTCCATTCCATTCCATTCCATTCCATTCCATTCCATTCCACTCCATTCCTATCCTATCCTATCCTATCCTATCCTATCCTATCCTATCCTATCCTATCCTATCCTATCCTATCCTATCCTATCCTATCCCTTCTTGCTTGCCTGATGGATTGAGAAGGGACTTAATTAAGTGTCTCCTTCTTCTGCTGTGCATGAAATGTGAGTCTCTAGTATCAGAGCTTTCTCATGCCCTGGTTGCTAAATGCAGGCATCGCTTGGATCTCCCAGGCAACCAGCAGAAGAACAAGAGGACACAGTGTCAAGCTGCACCAGGGAAGGTTTAGGCTGGAGGTGAGGAGAAAGTTCTTCCCAGAAAGAGTAATTGGCCATTGGAATGTGCTGCCCAGGGAGGTGGTGGAGTCACCATCCCTGGAGGTGTTCAAGAGAGGATTGGATGTGGCACTTGAAGCCGTGGTTGATTTAGTCATGAGGTGTTCAGTGAAAGGTTGGACTCGATCTCTGAGGTCTTTTCCAACTTGGTTGATTCTATGATTCTATGTTTCTATACTAAAAAGACAATGCACTATGAAGTGAAAAGGATCTTTTTCTCTTCTTCAATGTGGGATTCACCACCATGTGACAGCAGTGCTAGGAGCTCAGTAGGACTCAGGAAAGAACTGGACAGTTTTGGTTCTTAAGATGCCACCTGGCTCCCTGATACTGCTGTCATAACTACCCTGCTACAGGGAAGCCTCTGTAATAAAAAAATCATTAAGTAATTTTGTTTGGAAAACACCTTCATGATCATTGAGTCCAATCATTATCTAACTCCACCGAGTAATGTCTTTCCCTGTGGTGTGTAGGCCACCAAAGACTGTCTGGGATCTTGCAAATAATTTAAATGTTAATCCTTATTTGTTTGAGCAGGCTTTATACCTACAAAATGACACTGAGGTTTTCTGAACTTTGTAGTCAATTACTCAGTGACTTCACTTGAGCCAGCAGTGTGCCCAGGAGGCCAAGAAGGCCAATGGCATCCTGGCCTGCATCACAAATAGTGTGGCCAGCAGGAGCAGGGAAGTCATTGTGCCCTGTGCTCAGCACTGGTTAGGCCATACCTTGAGTCCTGTGTCCAGTTCTGGGCCCCTCAGTTTAAGAAGGACATTGAGACACTTGAATGTGTCCAGAGAAGGGCAATGAGAGTGGGGAGGGCTCTGAATCTCAGCCCTGTGAGGAGAGGCTGAGGGAGCTGGGGTTGCTTAGCCTGGAGAAGAGGAGGCTCAGGGGAGACCTTTCTTGCTCTCTACAACTCCCTGAAGGGAGGTTGTAGCCAGGTGGGGTTGGTCTCTTCACCTGTGCAACCAGCACCAGAACAAGAGGACACAGTCTCAAGCTGTGCTAGGGGAAGTTTAGGATGGTGGTGAGGAGAAAGTTCTTCAGAGAGAGAGTAATTGGCTGTTGGAATGTGCTGCCCAGGGAGGTGGTGGAGTCACTGTCCCTGGAGGTGTTTGACATGGCACTTGGTGCCATGGTTTAGTTAGTCCTGAGGTGTTGGGTGACAGGATGGACTTGATGATCTCTGAGGTCTTTTCCAACCTTATTGCTTCTATGATTCTATGATTCTGTCCCTGTCCCTGTTAATTTGCAAAGCAGATCATCTGTTTGTGAATGAAGGTCTGAAGAGAAAGTCACAGAATCACAGAATCACCAAGGTTGGAAGAGACATCAAAGTCTCCATCCCTGGAGGTGTTCAAGAGGGGACTGGACGTGGCACTTGGAGCCATGGTTTAATCAGTCCTGAGGTGCTGGGTGACAGGTTGGACTTGATGATCTTTGAGGTCTTTTTCAACCTTATTGATTCTATGATTCCATGGTTCTATGACTCACACTGCTCTCAGCATAGCTTAGCATTACTCTTACGTCATGTTTTCCCTTTTTTTCCCAGTAATGATTTTTGTTTTCCAGGCTGGCAGAGCTGTGTCTAAGCCACAAAATCCAGAAACAGACTGTCCCAAAGCTCGTGCCCAGCTCCTTGCCACAGGGCTTGCCACTGAGCTGGGACCTAGTTTCAAACTCCTGCACCATTAGTGGTTGCTTAGAGCCAATGTTTTGCTTGAGGCTCCTACCTATATATTTGTTGTATGGTTTTATTTACAAGGATAAGGACTGTGTGCATAGAGGTGACAGCATGTAGTGCACCAAATGCCCAGTCTCTTATTTCCTTTAGCTTTCCTTAACTTTCCACTGCATTTCCACTCTTTAATTTCACACTAGCTCTTGGACATTGGCCAGACAAATTCTTTGTAGTCTGTGCAGTTGGGGATCTTGGCCTGATTAAAGCTGTCAGCAATTTCACCTCCCTCTTCTTTGAATAACATCCCACTTTCTCCCTAGAATGTCTCATGTTAGTAAAAGCTGCCACACTCTGACTTCTGCATTTTCTTTTTTCATTTTCTCTCCTGATTTAACTGAATCTTGTTTTCCTGCATGCTCTTTTAGAGCCCTTTACCCCTACTGTGGGGGCTTATCCAATAGCCCAGGTGAATAATAGCCTAATAGGGCAAGAATAATAGCCTAAAAGGGCAAGAAGGAGGAACCGGGGAACTCCAGGCCAGTCAGTCTCACCTCTGTGCCCGGAAAGATCATGGAGCAGATCCTCCTGGAGGCACTAATGACTCAGAAGAATAGTGAAGAGGTGATTGGGAATAGTCAGCATGGCTTTGCCAAGGGCAAATCCTGCCTGACAAACCTGGTGGCCTTCTATGATCAGGTGACAGCATTAATAGATGAGGGGCAAGCAACTGATGTCGTTTACCTGGCCCTGAGCAAAGCCTTCAACACTGTCCCGCACCACCTCCTGGTCTCCAAGCTGGCGACACATGGGTTTGATGGATGGACCACTAGATGGATAAAGAATTGGCTTGATGGCCGCACCCAAAGAGTGGCTGTCAACAGGTCCATGTCCCAGTGGAGGCCAGTGACAAGCAGAGTCCCTCAGGGATCAGTCCTGGGACCTGTCTTGTTCAACATCTTTGTGGGTGACATGGACAGTGGCATCGAGTGCACCCTCAGCAAGTTTGCTGATGACACCAAGCTGTGTGGTGCAGCAGACACGCTGGAGGGAAGGGATGCCATCCAGAGGGACCTGGACAGGCTGGAGAGGTGGGCACAAGCCAACCTCATGAGCTTCAACAAGACCAAGGGCAGGGTCCTGCATCTGGGTCGAGGCAATCCCAGGCACAAATACAGGCTGGGCAGTGACTGGCTGGAGAGCAGCCCCGAGGAGAGAGACTTGGGGGTGCTGGTGGACGAGAAGCTCGACATGAGCTCTCAATGTGCGCTTGCAGCCCGGAAAGCCAATCAGATCCTGGGCTGCATCAGGAGAAGTGTGACCAGCAGGTCAAGGGAGGTGCTTCTCCCCCTCTACTCAGCTCTGCTGAGACCCCACCTGGAGTACTGCGTCCAGTTCTGGAGCCCATATTACAGGAGAGATGTGGACGTGCTGGAGCGTGTCCAGAGAAGGGCCACGAGGATGATCAGAGGGCTGGAGCACCTCTCCTGTGAGGACAGACTGAAGGAGTTGGGGCTGTTCAGTCTGGAGAAGAGAAGGCTCCGAGGTGACCTCATTGTGGCTTTCCAGTATCTGAAGGGGGCCTGCAGGAAGGCTGGGGAGGGACTTCTCAGGATCTCAGGTAGTGATAGGACTAGGGGGAATGGAATGAAGCTGGAAATGGGGAGATTCAGGCTGGATGTGAGGAAGAAGTTCTTTACCATGAGAGTGGTGAAGCCCTGGAATGGGTTGTCCAGGGAGGTGGTTGAGGCCCAGTCCCTGGAGGTGTTTAAGACCAGGCTGGACGAGGCTCTGGCCAGCGTGATCTAGTGTGGGGTGTCCCTGCCCATGGCAGGGAGGTTGGAACTAGATGATCCTTGTGGTCCCTTCCAACCCTGACTGATTCTATGATTCTATGATTCTATGATTCTATGATTCTATGATTCTAATAACTTTCAGGTGAAAGGTCTGGAGAACAGATCTTGTGAGGAGAGGCTGAGGGAGCTAGGATTGTTTAGTCCAGAGAAGAGAGGCTGAGGGGGAGACTTTCTCGTTCTCCATAACTACAGGAGAGACCTTCTTGCTGTCTACAATTACCTGAAGGAGGTTGTAGCCAGGTGGGGGTTGGTCTCTTCTCCCAGGCAACCAGCACCACAACAAGAGGACACAGTCTCAAGATGTGCCAGGGGAGGTTTAGGCTGGATGTTAGGAAGAAATTCTACAGAGAGAGAGAGAGATTGGCCATTGGAATGTGCTGCCCAGGGAGGTGGTGGAGTCACCATCATTGGAGGTGTTTAGGAAGAGACTGGATGGGGTGCTTGGTGCCATGGTTTAGTTGATTAGGTGGTGTTGGATGATAGGTTGGACGCAATGATCTTGATGGTCTTTTCCAACCTGGTCTTTCCTTCCTATTCCTATTCCTATTCCTATTCCTATTCCTATTCCTATTCCTATTCCTATTCCTATTCCTATTCCTATTCCTATTCCTATTCCTATTCCTATTCTATTCCATTCCATTCCATTCTATTCCATTCTATGCTATGCTATGCTCTGCTATTCTATGCTATTCTATTCTACTCTATTCTATACCTGAAAGGAGGATGGAGTGAGGTGGGCGTCAGTCTATTCTTCCAAGTATCAAGTGATAGGGCAAGAGGAAGTGGTCTTAAGTTGCTCCAGGTGGGGGTTAGATTGGATATTTGGAAAAATTTCTTTACTGAAAGGGTGGTGAAGCGTTGGAGCAGGCTGCCAGGTAAGATGGTGGAATCACCATCCCTGGAGGTGTTCAAAAATGTATAGACATGACATTTTGGGAGGTGGTTTGGTGGGCATGTTGGTGTTGGATTGAGGGGTTGACTTGATAATCTTAGAGGACTTTTCCAATGAAAACAATTGTCTGGTACTAATGTCTGTGACTGGGCAGCCTTCATGTGAGTCTGTGCTGGTGAGTCCTCCTCCAGAAGCAGTGCTTACTGATAGCTGCAGAGAATTGTAGAATCATAGAATCAGTAAGGTTGGAAAAGACCTCAGAGATCATCAAGTCCAACCTGTCACCCAACACCTCATGACTAACTAAACCATGGCTCCAAGTGCCACATCCAATCTCTTTTTGAACACCTCCAGGGACAGTGACTCCACCACCTCCCTGGGCAGCACATTCCAATGGCCAATTACTCTTTCTGGGAAGAACTTTCTCCTCACCTCCAGCCAAAACCTCCCCTGGCACAGCTTGAGACTGTGTCCTCTTGTTCTGGTGCTGGTTGCCTGGGAGAAGAGACCAACCTCAGCCTGTCTATAACAGAGAGTTGTTAGCCATCGGAATGTGCTGCCCAGTGATGTGGTGGAGTCCCCATCCCTGGAGGTGTTCAAGAGGGGATTGGACGTGGCACTTGGTGCCTTGGTTTAGTAGCCATGAGGTGTTGGGTGACAGGTTGGACTTGATGATCTTTGAGGTCTTTTCTAACCTTATTGATTCTATGATTCTAAGTTTTAGGTTGCCATCTGTTTGGTAGGATAGTTTCAGTTGTGATGGATAGTCTGCAGCACAGGTTGAGGAGATGCAAATGGTTTTCCTGAAAGAATATGATAGAATTTGGTATGAAGTCTGGAAAGAAACTCCATGCCGTGACACCAATCAGCACACTCTTATTCACCAGTTCTGTAAAGACAATTTGTACTCCCAAGGATTACTTTGGAGCTCAACAGCCAACATCTCCATGGTTAGCTGATGCAGCTTGATACTGGAGCTGGTGTTTTGAATGTCTAGTCCCAAACTGCATGTTATTAAATGTTTTCTTTTTCTTGGCATTTTGAAAAACACTGTGAGACTTCTGCCTGGCTGCTCTCCAGCCACTCTGACCCCAGCCTGTAGCACTGCCTGGGGTTGCTGTGGCCAATGTGCAGAACCCGGCACTTGGATGTGTTCAATCTCCTGCCCTTGGACTCTGCCCATCTGTCCAGCCTGGCAAGGTCCCTCTGCAGAGCTCTCCTACCTTCTAACAGATCAACTCCTGCCCTCAGCTTGGTGTCATCTGCAAATTTACTGATGATGGACTCAATCCCCTCCTCCAGATCATCAATAAAGATATTGAACAGGATGGTGTCCAGCACTGATCCCTGGGGGACACCACTAGTGACCAGAGAAGGGCAACAAAGCTGGGGAGGGGTTTGGAGCACAGCCCTGTGAGGAGAGGCTGAGGGAACTGGGGTTGCTTAGCCTGGAGAAGAGGAGGGTCGGGGGAGACCTTCTTGCTGTCTCCAACTCCCTGAAGGGAGGTTGTAGCCAGGTGGGGGTTGGCCTCTTCTCCCAGGCAACCAGCACCAGAAGAAGAGGACACAGTCTCAAGCTGTGCCAGGGGAGGTTTTGGCTGGAGGTGAGGAGAAAATTCTTCCCAGAAAAGAGATTGCCCATTGGAATGTGCTGCCCAGGGAGGTGGTGGAGTCACCATCCCCGGAGGTGTTTAGGAAGAGCCTGGATGAGGCACTTGGTGCCATGGTTTAGTTGATTATATGGCGCTGGGATAAGTTGGATTCGCTCTCAAAGTTCTTTTCCAACCTTGTTAATTCTGTATTCTGTATTAAATAATCACTTTAAAGTTTAATAGTGGCTGATAGTCTTTCTCTTGGCTGGAGCAAGAGTTAACTTTTGAGGGCAAGTCCCCAGGGCTAATCGTACCAGTAAACCCCAGCTGCTTTGTGCTTCTTTGCCAATAGTGAGAAGCCAAACCCAAATGTAACCTTGCTGATTAAACCAGGTTTACAGCTGCTTTGCATTGCTGGAGTGGAGCAGAGCAGCTGGAGCAGACCAGTGAATCAGGGTGATTTTTTCTCTTCTGTGCTGGGTCTTGTGTCCCTCTTTTGAGCCTTAGTGGAATAAGGCCAAGGCAGAGGCAGTCAGCTCTTGGCAGTGTACAGTCAGTTTGATGCAAGACTTGCATTTCAAGCCAAAGCCATCATGTGTTTTTGTCTCTGTGTTACTTCTGCAGTCTCCTAGTAGCTGAGTTTGCCATGGGGACACATATGTAATAAGCCCCTGTCATATTGGCCTTATACTCAGTCTTTGCTTTGGTAAGGGCAGCCATCAACTTGAGTGCATCTTACAAGCTTTGCTGGCTCAAGTTGTCTTACAAAACACCAGAACAAGAGGACACAGTCTCAAGGTGTGCCAGGGGAAGTTTAGGCTGGATGTGAGGAAGAAGTTCTTAACAGAAAGAGAGATTGGCCATTGGAATGTGCTGCCCAGGGAGGTGGTGGAGTCACCATCACAGGAGGTGTTTAGGGAGAGACTGGATGGGGTGCTTGGTGCCATGGTTACTAAACCATGTGGATTATAGGTTGGACTCAAAGATCTCAAAGGTCTCTTGAAACCTGGTCTATTCTATTCTATTCTATTCTATTCTATTCTATTCTATTCTATTCTATTCTATTCTATTCTATTCTATTCTATTCTATTCTATTCTATTCTACCCTACCCTACCCTACCCTACCCTACCCTACCCATCCCATCCCATCCCATCCCATCCCATCCCATCCCATCCCATCCCATCCCATCCCATCCCATCCCATCCCATCCTATTCTATTCTATTCTATTCTATTCTATTCTATTCTATTCTATTCTATTCTATTCTATTCTATTCTATTCTATTCTATTCTATTCTATTCTATCCTATTCTTCCTATTCTATCCTATTCTTCCTATCCTATCCTATCCTATCCTATCCTATCCTATCCTATCCTCTATTCTATCCCATCCTATCCCATCCTATCCCATCCTATCCCATCCTATCCCATCCTATCCTATCCTATCCTATCCTATCCTATCCTATCCTATCCTATCCTATCCTATCCTATCCTATCCTACTATACTCTATTCTATCCCATCCTATCCCATCCTATCCTATTCTATTCTAGTCTAGTCTACTATACTCTATTCTATCCTATTCTATCCTATTCTATCCTATCCTATCCTATTCTATTCTATTCTATTCTATTCTAGTCTAGTCTAGTCTAGTCTACTATACTCTATTCTATCCCATCCTATCCTATCCTATCCTATCCTATCCTATCCTATCCTATCCTATCCTATCCTATCCTATCCTATCCTATCCCATTCTAATCTAATCTATTCTATCCTATCCTAAAACCACCTTACAGCAGTATAATTCATGAGGGTGAAGAAGTCTTTGAGGTAAAAGTGCCAGAGCAATTCTTCAATTCAGAATCAGCTTGTCTCACATTGATTTCACTTGTGGCTGTATCAGATCTCTAACTGTCTGAGGTTGCATTGCATCATGAATATAGATGCAGTTCTCTGGATAAGCTAGTAATGTATCCAGACTCAAGGTGAGGAGAAAGTTCTTCCCAGAAAGAGAGACTGGCCATTGGAATGTGCTGCCCAGGGAGGTGGTGGAGTCACCAGCCCTGGAGGTGTTCAAGAGGGGACTGGATGTGGCACTTGGAGCCATGGTTTAGTTAGTCAGGAGGTGTTGGGTGACAGGTTGGACTTGATGATCTCTGAGGTCTTTTCCAACCTTATTGATTCTATGATTCAGACCAGCAAATGCTAATATTGGTTACAAGTTGTAGTCCCTAAAGTAGTAATAAATATTACTGGGAGGGTAAATCGATGATCTCCAAAATGTTTCTTCCAACCCAATCACCCAATCACAGTACCACAGTATCACAGTATCACCAAAGTTGGAAGAGACCTCAAAGATCATCGAGTCCAACCTGTCACCACAGACTTCATGACTAAACCATGGCACCAAGTGCCACATCCAATCCCCTCTTGAACACCTCCAGGGATGGTGACTCCACCACCTCCCTGGGCAGCACATTCCAATGGTGAATCACTCTCTCTGTGAAGAACTTTCTCCTCACCTCCAGCCTAAACTTCCCCTGGTGCACAGCTTGAGACTGTGTCCTCTTGTTCTGGTGTTGGTTGCCTGGGAGAAGAGACCAACACCCACCTGGCTACTACCTCCCTTCAGGGAGTTGTAGGCAGCAATAAGGTCTTCCCTGAGCCTCCTCTTCTCCAGGCTAAGCAACCCCAGCTCCCTCAGCCTCTCCTCACAGGGCTGTGCTCCAGACCCTTCCCCAGCCTTGTTGCCCTTCTCTGGACACGTTCAAGTCTCTCAATATTCTTCTTAAACTGAGGGGCCCAGAACTGGACACAAGTTGCACTCTTCCTAACTGACTTAGTCAGTTTCTGTTCTTTCACTTCTATGGGGTTGTGGCATTTTGTATCTGTATTCCAGAAGAGTCACAGGACTATATGCACAGGTTACTATGCTGCTGATTTTGTGGAGTGATAGTTCCTTGTGTCAAAACTAGGGGGAAAAAAGCATACATAAAGAGCCAGGAGGTCTCTCTGCAATCTGCAGCAAAACCAAGGCGTCCACTGTGTCGATTTCAACTCATTCATAGGAAGGAGAAACAAACAAACAAACAAACAAACAAACAGAAAAGAGAGATCCCCTCAAATGCATGCCCAGGAGTTTGGATCTTCTTTGTAGTCTGCAGCTCCTGCTTGCCAGCAAATCAAGTGCAGGGGAAGAGGGAAGGACCACCTGTTGCACTGGAAGTTCACAAACCTTGCAAACAAAAATAAACAGTTAATGCCCCACTCTCCTCCAACAGCTTGCAGCAGCTGTCACATTCCACCCAAGAGAAAGCCTTACACTAATGGAATCTGACAGGATCCACATTATCTAGCTGCATGTATGGAAAAAAAAAGAGAGAGAGAGAGAGAGAGAGAAAAGAAAAAAAAAAGAAAAAGGGAAAAGAGAGAGGAAAAAGAGGGATGGAAAAAAGAAAAATGGAAGTAAAAAGGAAAAGAAAATAAAGAAAAATAATTAAAAGGAGGTGAAAAGAAAAGGAAACAAAGAAAGAAAAGGAAAGGAAAAAAAGAGAGAGAGAAAAAAAAAATAGGGGTGGGAAAAAATGGAAGTAAAAGGAAAAAGAAAATGAAGGAAAATAATTAAAATGATGGAAAAAAAGGAAACAAAGAAAGAGGAAAGAAAGGAAAAAAGAGGAAAAGAGAAAAAAGAGGGATGGAAAAAATGGAACTAAAAAGGAAAATAAAATGAAGGAAAATAATTAAAAAGATGGAAAAAGAAAAGGAAACAAAGAAAGAGGAAAGAAAGAAAAAAGATGAAAAGAGAATAAAGAGGGATGGAAAAAATGGAACTAAAAAGGAAAATAAAATGAAGAAAAATAATTAAAAGGAGGAAAAAAGGAAACAGGGAAAGAAAGAAAAAAGAAAGGAAAAAAGAGAGAGGAAAAATCAAAAAGAGGAATGAAAAAATGGAACTAAAAAGGAAAAGAAAATGAAGGAAAATAATTAAAAAGATGGAAAAAGAAAAGGAAACAAAGAAAGAGGAAAGAAAGGAAAAAAGAGGAAAAGAGAAAAAAGAGGGATAAAAAAATGGAACTACAAAGGAAAATAAAATGAAGAAAAATAATTAAAAGGAGGAAAAAAGGAAACAAAGAAAGAAATAAAAAGAAAGGAAAAAAAGAGAGAAAAAAGATAAAAGAGGGATGGGAAGAAAGAAAAATGGAAGTAAAAAGGAAAAAGAAAATGAAGACAAATAATTAAAAGACAAATAATTAAAAGGAGGAAAAAAGAAAAGGAAACAGGGAAAGAAAGAAACAAAAAAAGAAAGGAAAAGGAAAAAAATAAAGGAAAAATTAAAAAGAGGGATGGGAAAAAAGAAAAATGGAAGTAAAAAGGAAAAGAAAATGAAGACAAATAATTAAAAGGAGGGAAAAAGGAAAGGAAACAAAGAAAGAAAGGAAAGGAAAAAAGAAAGGAAAAAAGAAAAAAGAGGGGTGGAAAAAATGGAACTAAAAAGGAAAAGAAAATGAAGAAAAATAATTAAAAGGAGGAAAAAAGGAAATAAAGAAAGACAAAAGAAAGGAAAAAGAGAGAGAAAAAGATCAAAGAGGGATGGGAAGAAAGAAAAATGGAAGTAAAAAGGAAAAAGGAAATGAAGACAAATAATTAAAAGACAAATAATTAAAAGGAGGAAAAAAGAAAAGGAAACAGAGAAGGAAATAAAGAAACAAAAAAAGAAAGGAAAAGGAAAAATAAAGGAAAAAAAGAAAAAAGGGATGGGAAAAAAAGAAAAATGAAAGTAAAAAGGAAAAGAAAATGAAGACAAAAAAATAAAAGGAGGGGAAAAGAAAAGGAAACAAAGAAATAAAAAGAAAGGAAAAGAGAGAGAAAAAAAGATAAAAGGGATGGGGGAAAAATGAAAAAAAAGAAAAAGTAAAAAAAATAAAAGGAAAAGAAAATGAAGACAAATAAAAGGGAGGGAAAAAGAAAAATGAAAGTAAACAAAAAGAAATAAAAAATAAAGAAAGGAAAAAAGAAATAAAAAGAAAGAAAAAGAAAAAAAAAGATAAAAGGGATGGGGGAAAAGAAAAATGAAAAAAAAGGAAAAGAAAATGAAAGACAAATAAAAAGGAGGGAAAAAGAAATAAAAAAAAAGACAAATAAATAAAAGGGAGGGGGAAAAGAAAAATGGAAACAAAAAGAAAATGAAAGGAAAAAGAAAAGAAAAAAGAAAGAAAGGAAAGAAAAAAAAAAAAGGGGGATGGAAAACAGAAAAATGGAAGTAAAAAGGAAAAGCAAATGAGCAAATCATTAAAAGGAGGGAAAAAGAAAAGGAAACAAGGGGGGAAAAGAGAAAAGGAAGGAAAGAAAGAAAACAGGGAAAAGCATACAGAGAATCAATTCTTTGGGCTCCTCTGGGCAGGTGGTGTTTCTGTGTCTGAGCTCTTTCTCATTGTTCTCACTCCAGTAGTTTGCATTCTTTGATAATTTGGAGTAAAGCATCAGCTGAGCACATGAGCTGCATGCTATGGCCAAGGCTGAAACCAAGCTCTTGTGTTTTATTGATGTAATCAGGGGAGCACTACCCCTGCTGTGCTCCAGCTGCAGGGAAAATTCTGCTGAAGAGTCATGTATGAAGCTACTTAGAAAATGACTGTCTTTTAATGTCTCACATACCACTTTGCTGCCTCTAGCAGCGTGATGGAAAGAAAAAAACAATAAGGAAACTCTATGAGTGAGGTTCACTGAATGACTGAGTTTTAGAAACGAGTCAAGCAGTAGCAGTTTGGGGCTTTTTGTGTGTGTGCAAGAGGGCTCTGATCACAGGACATGGTGCCTGGTCACAGGACACAGTGCCTGATCACAGAACACAGTGCCTCATTGCCCTTCTCTGGACACTGAAGTGTCTCAATATCCTTCTGAAACTGAGGGGCCCAGAGCTGGACACAGGAGTCAAGGTGTGGCCTAACCAGCGCTGAGCACAGGGCACAATGACTTCCCTGCTCTTGCTGGCCACACTCTTCCTGATGCAGGCCAGGATGCCATTGGCCTTCTTGGCCACCTGGGCACACTGTTGGCTCATGTTCAGCCAGCTGTCAATCAGTACCCTCAGGTCTCTTTCTGCCTGGCTGCCCTTCAGCCACCCTGACCCCAGCCTATAACACTGCATGGGGTTGTTATGGCCAATGCGTAGCTCCCACCACTTGGACTTGTTGAATGCCATCATGTTGGACTCTGCCCATCTGTCCAGCCTCTCAAGGTCCCTCTGCAGAGCCCTTCTGCCCTCTAACAGATCAACTCCTGCCCCTAGCTTGGTGTCATCTGCAAATTTACTGATGATGGACTCAATCCCCTCATCCAGATCATCAGTAAAGATATTGAACAAGATGGTGCCCAGCACTGATCCCTGGGGCACACCACTAGTGCCTGGCTGCCAGCTGGATGTGGCACCATTCACCACCACTCTCTGGGCTCAGCCTCCAGCCAGTTCCTAACCCAGCTCAGAGTGCTGCTGTCCCAGCCAGGGGCTGCCAGCTTGGCCAGGAGTTTGCTGTGGGGGACGGTGTCAAAGGCCTTGCTGAAGTCCAGGCAGACCACATCCACAGGCCTCCCCACATCCACCAAGCAGTCACCTGGGCATAGAAGGAGATCAGGTTGGTGAGGCAGGACCTGCCCTTCCTGAATCCATGCTGGCTGGGCCTGATCCCCTGGCTGTCCTGCAGATGTGCTGCGATGTGTCTCTGCAATCTAAGTGATGGGCATGATATCTCTGGGAGCTCTCTATATCCCCTCTGTGGTCTGGTTGGTAGGCTCAAAGGTTGCTGGAAGCACTGAGAAATTTTCTTTCCTCCAGATCCAGCAATGCTAGCCTGCTGGATACATGTTCAGTATGGAAAGAAGGGATAATAGGAAGCAATTCCACAAGGAAGTGAGAAAGGAACAGTCTTTTTACACAGTGGCAGTGGAAGAGAGCATGCTTAGAGCCCCAGAGAGGTTGTTTTTCCTTGCACCATGAACCCACGGGTCTTCTCCATAAACTTTTCAGCACTGTCACATTAGGCAGTTTCAAGCTCCATGAAATATAATGCCTACAGAAACCTGTCTGGTTTTGACAGATCAGGCCAAATCCTGTAGTCAAAACCACTTGGTGAGCCTTTTCCACTTGAACTCAAGGAAACAAATATTCCCTTTGAGGGTGGCAGAGCACTGGAACAGGCTGTCCAGAGAGGTTAAGGAGTCTCCTTCTCTGGAGACTTTCAAAGCTTGCTTGGATATGTTCCTGAGGAACTTAGAATCATAGAATCAATAAGGTTGGAAAAGACCTCAAGCATCATCAAGTCCAACCTAGCACCCAACACCTCAAGACTAACTAAGCCAAGGCACCAAATGCCACGTCCAATCCCCTCTTAAACACCTCCAGGGATGGTGACTCCACCACCTCCCTGGGCAGCACATTCCAATGGTTAACAACTCTCTCTGTGAAGAACTTTCTCCTCACCTCGAGCCTAAACTTCCCCTGGCACAGCTTGAGACTGTGTCCTCTTGTTCTGGTGCTGGTTGCATTAGGCAAACATGCTTCATCAATGAGGTTGGACTAGATGATCTCCAAAGGTCCCTTCCAATCCCTATCATGCTCTGATTCTTTGATTCCAGCAAGACGCCTGTAACAAGCAGAAGCATTTTAGGAGCTTTTCTGTGTATTTCTTCTGGGGAGAATGTATTAGACTGGAGGAGTTAAGCATTTCCTTGTGGGTCCCACACAGATCAAAATAGCTGTGTTTTCTTCCAACTGCATGTCTCTCCATCAAACAGTAGAAGTAGTCAGTGGTAAAGCCAGGAAAATAGAAGAACATAAAGAATGAGGAAGAGTGGCAATGGATTGTATTAGAAGGGATTTGCAAGGGAGAAGGAGAGGAAAGAGGCCAAGTAATGCCAGCTGTGCAGTCAGCACAGCTTTGGAGCACAGCCCTGTGAGGAGAGGCTGAGGGAGCTGGGGTTGCTTATTGACCTTCTTGCTGTCTGCAACTACCTGAAGGGAAGTTGTAAACAGATGGGGGTTGGTCTCTTCTCCCAGGCACCCAGCACCAGAACAAGAGGACACAGTCTCAAGCTGCCCCAGGGGAGGTTTAGGCTGGAGGTGAGGAGAAAGTTCTTCATAGAAAGAGTAATTGGCTATTGGAATGTGCTGCCCAGGGAGGTGGTGGAGTCACCATCACTGGAGGTGTTTAGGAAGAGACTAGATGAGCCACTTGGTGCCATGGTTTAGTTGATGAGATGGTGTTGGGTGATAGGTTGGACTTATTGATCTCAAAGGTCTCTTCCAACCTGGTTAATTCCATTCCATTCCATTCCATTCCATTCCATTCCATTCCATTCCATTCCATTCCATTCCATTCCATTCCATTCCATTCCATTCCATTCCATAATGGAAGCTTTTCCCTAAGTCTAGTCTCTTGAGACTCCTAGTGTAGTTTACCATTATTTTCTTAACACCTCAGGGAAGGTGAAAGACTTTTGGTTAATGCTCCAGCACCTAAGTAGGTATCTTCAGGTCTTCCTGGGGTTTGTGAAGTGTAATCTTGTTTTATGTTGAAGGGCAAAGTGATTAACCCTTACTAAGAAAACAAATGTCTGAAGCATGGTGGCCTTCTACTCAGGTTTACCTGCTTCAGTTCTTTGGGGTGTCATAATTTGAGCTAGAGGAAAGATGTAAGCATTGCTTTGCTCTGGCATTACTGGGCTCCTGAAGCAGGAAGCAAATGGCTCAGCCCCTCTGTACTCTCAGAGTGATTCTCTGTCTTGTGGTCACAGAACCTCAGCAGGTCATAAATCATACCAAAGCTTAAATATACATGTATTTTTATAGCTATAAGAGTCTGCTGTACTGCTCTTTAGCACTTCTTTTGTTGGCATTCCTCTTTCCTCCCTTTACTGCTTACAGGAGGCAGAACTGCTCTCTTACCTGGTACCTTTTCTTTGCAGACTCAGAGCAGAGCACTGGATCAGACACAGAAGTGCTGGCAGAAAGGACCTCCTGCTCATTTGGCTCCCACTCTGACCTTACACCTGGTGGCTCAGGCCCTCAGCCTCCTCCACCTTCATCCATGGAAGAGATCCAGGTAGAGCTGCAGTGTGCTGACCTCTGGAAAAGATTTCATGACATTGGGACAGAGATGATCATCACAAAAGCAGGCAGGTAAGAATACCTCTGGCTTTCTGTCTAGCTAAACAAAAACCCCCAAACAATAAAGAACTATTTAGTGCTATTGTTTTTTGAACAAAGAATTGCCTCTTCTTTATCCTTTTGATGAGCCACAGGAATGAACATGCAGGAGAAATTAACTGACTGTCCCAGTTTCACAGCTGTATTTTCTTTACTAGGGTTCTTAAGACAGGTAAAGTTATTTCCTATTACTGCTTGAATCACTGCCTTCAAAGGAGGGCTGGCAGCTGCAGGAAACTGTAGAGGATAGAGAGGACAGCCTTCCCTTTGAGCAAAGAAATCAGGAAACTATCATTGCACTTTGGGCTATACTGAGTTGAAGATGAGTTAAGAAGTTGGAGGTGAGCCATTTGAGTTTCCTTTCAAGTTCCTGCAGCCCTTCATGAGCCAGTGGATTTAACCTTCAACAGAGGGAAAGGGTTGACCCAATCTCAAAAGCAGTGAAATTCAAACTCACCTTTGCACCAAATGAATGTCCTCCTGAAGTTCTGAACAGTAAAAATGTTAATGACTTCCTGCACAAAAAAAAATATGTGCAGGCTGAATGTTTCCCTCTGCTTCTGCAACTGATACCACCTCAGCTGAGCTTAGGAAGAGCCACTAATAAACCAGAGAGTCTGAAAGTAAAGACTCACTCTGACAAACATCAAGGTGTCTGGAAGGTGTCCAGAGAAGGGCAACAAGGCTGGGGAGGGGTTGGGAGCACAGCCCTGTGAGGAGAGGCTGAGGGAGCTGGGGTTGCTTAGCCTGGAGAAGAGGAGGCTCTGGGGAGACTTAATTGCTGATTCCAACTCCCTGAAGGGAGGTTGTAGCCAGGTGGGGGGTGGTCTCTTCTCCCAGGCAAGCAGCACCAGAACAAGAGGACACAGTCTCAAGCTGTGCCAGGGGAGGTTTATGCTGGATGTTAGGAAGAAGTTCTTCCCAGAAAGAGAGATTGACCACTGGGATGTGCTGCCCAGGGAGGTGATGGAGTCACCATCACTGGAGGTGTTTAGGAAGAGACTGGATGGGGTGCTTGGTGCCATGGTTTAGTTGATTAGATGGTGTTGGGTGATAGGTTGGACTTGATGATCTCGAAGGTCTTTTCCAAGCTGGTTAATTCTATTCTATTCTATTCTATTCTATTCTATTCTATTCTATTCTATTCTATTCTATTCTATTCTATTCTATTCTATTCTATTCTATTCTACTCTACTCTATTCTACTCTATTCTTCTCTACTCTATTCTACTCTATTCTTCTCTTCTATTATACTCTTCTCTTCTATTATACTCTTCTCTTCTATTATTCTCTTCTCTTCTCTTCTCTTCTCTTCTCTTCTCTTCTCTTCTCTTCTCTTCTCTTCTCTTCTCTTCTCTTCTCTTCTCTTCTCTTCTCTTCTCTTCTCTTCTCTTCTCTTCTCTTCTCTTCTCTTCTCTTCTCTTCTCTTCTCTTCTCTTCTCTTCTCTTCTCCTCTATTCTAATCTATTCTTCTATTCTATTCTACTCTATTCTAATCTATTATTCTATTCTATTCTATTCTATTCTATTCTATTCTATTCTATTCTATTCTATTCTATTCTATTCTATTCTACTCTATTCTACTCTATTCTATTCACTTGGGATCTAATTTTATGACTTCTTGTTCCCATCCCTCATGCCTCCACTTATGGGTGCAACAGCAGAGAGCTCTGAGCAAAACAATCTTGTTGAAGATGTGCCTGTTCACGGCAGGGGGGTTGGAGTAGATGACTGTTAAAGGCCCCTTCCAACACCAAATCATTCTATGTTTTGATTTTGTGCAGCAGGAACTCAGCACCATGGACAGAGGCAGAGCCAGCCAGCAAACCATGTGACTGCCCAGGAGCTGTGGTGCCCCTTCCACTGGAGGGAATTTCCCCCAGGTTTCTGGGGAAAATCCACAGTGCTCTGTTGCTTAGAGCTTTGTTTCCTGTCTGGGCTCTCAGAATTTGTCAAATGGAGAAAGGTTTCTCTCTCCCTCTACTCTGCCCTGTTGAGGTCTCTTTTGGAGTGTTGCATCCTGTTCTGGGCTCCCCAGTTCAGGAGAGACAGGGAACTACTGAAAAGAGTTCAGCAGAGGGTCACAAAGATGCTGAGGAGACTGAAGGAGGAGAGGTTGCGTCACCTTGGGCTCCAGCCTAGAGAAGATTAGACTGAGAGGGGATCTTATCAAAGCTTATCTATATCTAAAGGGTGGAGGTCAAGAGTATAGGGTGGTGTCCTGTGGTAGGACACTAAGCGATGGGCACAAACTGGAACAGAGGAGATTTCACTTAAATACAAGGAAGAACTTCTTTCCTGTGATGGTGCCAGAGCACTGGACCAGGCTGCTCAGACTGCAAAGTCTCTGTCTTTGGAGACTTCCAAAGCCCTCCTGGATAGATTTCTGTGCAACCTGCTCTAGGTGATCCTTTTCAATCAAGGGGGTTGGATCAGATGAACTCTGGAAGTCCCTTCCCATCCCTAACAGCCTCTGCTTCTGTGAGATCAGCTAGACTTGTCATTTTATGTCCTTGTGTAGTGCACACCATTGGACTCTGCAGTCTCAAGGAGTCCATATCATTTGAGGAAAGTTATATTGGACAAACAACCCAGATAATTCCTGAAGATTATCAGAACCAGACTGGCTCCCAAGGTTGGGTATATGACCTCACTGGCTCAGGAATCACCCTGCATCAGCACAGAGTGGGCTGCTGGTTTTGCCTTTCTGCCTCAAATGGAAGAGGCAAAGTAACAAGAATGATAAGACTCGTTTATATGCAACACCTTTCCTCTGGAGATGCCAAAGCAGATGCAGATAAATCATTATTATTATCCTCTTTTCATAGAGGGTGGAACAGACAAAGTGATCTGGCCAGCACCATAAAATGTGAAACTGGCAGAAAAAAAGTTCCTTCCTTCTGACTTTCTTGTCCTGGTTGGTGGCTCATGCTGTCCCAGAAAATTGAAATAAACACAGAGAATCACAGAAATAAGCAGGTTAGAAAAGACCTTTGAGATCATCAAGTCCAACCTATCACCCAACACCATCTAATCAACTAAACCATGGCACCAAGTGCCTCATCCAGTCTCTTCTTAAACACCTCCAGGGATGGTGACTCCACCACCTCCCTGAGCAGCACATTCCAATGGGCAATCTCTCTTTCTGGGAAGAACTTCTTCCAAACAGCCAGCCTAAACCTCCCCTGGCACAGCTTGAGACTGTGTCCTCTTGTTCTGGTGCTGTTTACCTGGGAGAAGAGACCAACCCCTTCCTGGCTACAACCTCCCTTCAAGGAGCTGGAGACAGCAATCAGGACTCCTTTGAGCCTCCTCTTCTCCAGGCTAAGCAACCCCAGCTCCCTCAGCCTCTCCTCACAGGGCTGTGCTCCAGACCCCTCCCCAGCTTTGTTGCCCTTCTCTGGACACCTTCCAGGAACTCAACATCTTTCCTAAACTGAGGGGTCCAGAACTGGACACAGGACTCAAGGTGTGGCCAAACCAGTGCAGTGTACAGGGGCACAATGACTTCCCTGCTCCTGCTGTCCACAGTCTTCCTGACACAGGCCAGGATGCCATTGGTGTTCTTGGCCACCTGGGCACACTGCAGGCTCATGTTCAGCCTACAATCAACCAGTACCCCCAGGTCCTTCTCTGCCTGGCTGCTCTCCAGCCACTCTGACCCCAGCCTGTAGCACTGCATGGGGTTGTTGTGGCCAAAGAGCAGCACTCAGCACCTGGACTTACTGAATGCCATCATACTGGACTCTGCCCATCTGTCCAGCCTGTCAAGGTCCCTCTGCAGAGCCCTCTAACAGATCAACTCCTGCCCCCAGCTTGGTGTCATCTGCAAATTTACTGCACTCTGTGTTCCTATTGGCTAGGTCTTGGCCATCTAGAGGCACCAGCCCTACAGAAAATGGGAGGCTCAACACTTTGTAAAGGAATTCAGAGAACTGGAATATGGCTATATTCATAAACAGTCAAGAAGCTTTCACCTAGAAAGACATTAACTAGCTTTATATTCCACAGCTACAGCCATGAAAGCTGCCTGTGTTCTTCAGGAACATGAGATGATATCTGATACATATCAGGAGGGGGTTTTGTATCAGCAGCGGTTTGGGATGCTCAAGTTATTTATATGTCAGCTTTACCACTCAGCAGGAAAACAGTCTTCCCAAACTGAGGCTGTGAACTTGGGCACAGTACCCTTTTAGGGGAAATAGAATGTAATACAAAAGAAGTTATTACAATGGTTTTAGGACCATTCAGAAATGTTTTTAAAGGCATTTTTGTTATTATAATTATTTCACTGTTTTAAAAGCCAGATTTGTTACAACCATGTGCCACAGGCTATTCAGTTCCTGTCTCCTTCCATGATGAGGCCAAGCCACTCTCCATCGTTTTTCAGCAGTCCTGGCTCACTGGAGAGGTCCCAGAAGACAGGAAGCTGCCAAAGTGGTGCCCATCCACAAGAAGGGCTGGTTGGACGAGCCAGGGAATGATAGGCCTGTCAGCCTGACCTCAGTGCCAGGCAAGGGTATGGAACAGGTCATCCTGAGTGCAGTCACACAGTACTTACAGGATGGCCAAGGGATCAGGCCCAGCCAGCATGGATTTAGGAAGGGCAGGTCCTGCCTGACCAACCTGATCTCCTTCTATGATCAGGTGACTGCCTGGTGGATGTGGGGAGGCCTGTGGATGTAGTCTACCTGGACCTCTGCAAAGCCTTTGACACTGTCCCCCACAGCAAACTCCTGGCCAAGCTGTCAGCCCCTGGCTTGCATGGGAGCACACTGCATTGGGTTAGGAACTGGCTGGGGGCTGAGCCCAGAGAGTGGTGGTGAATGGTGCCACAGCCAGCTCGCGACCAGCTTGGTGTGCCCCAAAGATCAGTGCCGGGCCCCATGCTCTTCAACATCTTTATTGATGATCTGGATGAGGGCATTGAGTCCATCATCAGTAAATTTGCAGATGACACCAAGCTGGGGACAGGAGTTGATCTGTTAGAGGGTAGAAGGGCTCTGCAGAGGGACCTTGACCAGATGGACAGATGGGCAGAGTCCAACAGGATGGCATTCAACAAGTCCAAGTGCTGGGAGCTGCACTTTGGCCACAACAACCCCATGCAGTGCTACAGGCTGGGGTCAGAGTGGCTGGAGAGAAGCTAAGCAGAAAGGGACCTGGGGGTGCTGGTTGATGGTAGGCTGAGGGCCTGATGCCAAGGCTGATGCCAAGAGGGCCAACCGCATCCTGGCCTGCAACAGGAACAGTGTGGCCAGCAGGAGCAGGGAGGTCATTCTGCCCCTGTACACTGCACTGGTTAGGCCACACCTTGAGTCCTGTGTCCAGTTCTGGGCCCCTCAGTTTAGGAAGGATGTTGACTTGCTGGAAGGTGTCCAGAGAAGGGCAACAAAGTTGGGGAGGGGTTTGGAACACAAGCCCTATGAGGAAAGGCTGACGGAGCTGGGGTTGCTTAGCCTGGAGAGGAGGAGGAGGCTCAGGGGTGACCTTCTTGCTCTCTACAACTCCCTGAAGGGAGGTTGTAGACAGGCAGAGGTTGGTCTCTTCTCCCAGGCAGCCAGCACCAGAACAAGAGGACACAGTCTCAGGCTGCACCAGGGGAGGTTTAGGCTGGATGTTAGGAAGAAGTTCTATACAGAGAGAGTGATTGCCCATTGGAATGGGCTGCCTGGGGAGGTGGTGGAGTCACCATCATGGGAGGTGTTCAGGAGGAGACTTGATGGGGTGCTTGGTGCCATGGGTTAGTTGTTGGGTGGGTTGGATTGGTTGATGGGTTGCATGCGATGATCTTCCAACCTGGTTATTCTATTGTATTGAGAATGAAGCTGATGAAACTCTGACTGTGAGGAATACCAATGATAATAAAAAGATCACTAAAATCTGACTAAAATTTGCTGGCTGTGGTGGGTTTAGGCTGTGCCTTTAAAATCCATCTGCAGATTTTGAGCAGAAAAGTAGAAAAATGCAAGTAAATCACTCTTGGGTGTGAAAAGGAAAACAGAAGATTATTCTAAACAAATTCATTGGGTAAATGTCTGGAATAAGAGGCACTGTGCCATAACAGTTCTTCCCTTTTTCTCTTCTCTTCTGATCTCTGGCTGTTTTGCTTCACTCAGGAGAAATAATCTCTGTGCTTTGGCTGGCCTTGGCTAAGTCTAACCTACTGCTTCTCTCTCTGCTGCTTTCTCTTGTCCCTTTTGTACAGGGGGGTAAGGGAAGCAGGGAGGGAGAAGCTAGTATCATTATATCAGTCAGGGTTGGAAGGGACCACAAGGATCAGCTAGTTCCAACCCCCCTGCCATGGGCAGGGACACCTCACACTAGATCAGGCTGGCCACAGCCTCATCCAGCCTGGGCTTAAACACCTCCAGGGATGGGGCCTCAACCACCTCCCTGCACAACCCATTCCAGGGCTTCACCACTCTTGTGGGGAAGAACTTCCTCCTCACCTCCAGCCTGAATCTCCCCACCTCCAGTTTCATTCCATTCCCCCTAGTCCTACCACTACCTGAGAGCCTGAGAAGTCCTTCCCCAGCCTTCCTGTAGCCCCCTTCAGATACTGGAAGGCCACAATGAGGTCACCTTGGAGCCTTCTCTTCTCCAGACTGAACAGCCCCAACTCCTTCAGTCTGTCCTCACAGGAGAGGTGCTCCAGCCCTCTGCTCATCCTCGTGGCCCTGCTCTGGACACCTTCCAGCACCTCCAGATCCCTCTTGTCATAGGGGCTCCAGAACTGGACGCAGTACTCCAGGTGGGGTCTCACCAGAGCTGAGTAGAGGGGGAGAATCCCCTCCCTTGCCCTGCTGGCCACACTTCTCCTGCTGCAGCCCAGGATCTGATTGGCTTTCTGGGCTGCAAGTGCACAATGAGAGCTCTTGTTGAGCTTCTTGTCCGTCCCTTGGTCCTTGGCCAGGGAGATCCTTGTGCTGTTTATTAATTGTAAATACCTGTATAATATTGCAGCTCCTGTGTGTTTTGTACACATCCATTGCATTCCATTGCAGAGTGTAGATCTTGCTCGTAAATACAGCTTCATTTGCTTCTAACTGAGTTGGCCAGGCAAGAGTTAATGTTGGGGGGGAGACTTCAACCCACCACACCAGCACATGGCTGTACTGATGTAAAGAACCACGTTCAGGATTTTCCAGCAGTAGAAAGAAGTAGCAGAACTGTGGCAGATGGCACCATTTTTAGTGCTTAGCCTGGAGAAGAGGAGGCTCAGGGGAGACCTTCTTGCTGTCTCCAACTCCCTGAAGGGAGGTTGTAGCCAGGTGGGGGTTGACCTCTTCTCCCAGGCAAGCAGCACCAGAACAAGAGGACACAGTCTCAAGCTGCACCAGGGGAAGTTTAGGCTGGAGGTGAGGAGAAAGTTCTTCCCAGAAAGAGAGATTGACTATTGGGATGTGCTGCCCAGGGAGGTGGTGGAGTCACCATCACTGGAGGTGTTCAAGAGGGGATTGGACATGGCACTTGAAGCCATGGTTTAGTTAGTCCTGAGGTGTTGGGTGACAGGTTGGACTTGATGATCTCTGAGGTCTTTCCCAACCTTACTGATTCTATGATTTAACCAGGATTACACCTGTGTACATCCCTAACCACTGCTTGCCTTTTCCATTCCGCCCCCCTTTCCACCAAGCAGGGCTACTGGAGACCACCTGTGAGAGTTTCAGGCCACATTCTTAGGGCAAAGAAACCTGAGTTACTTTTACACCCACAGGAGGAATGAGAAATAATTAAAAAAATGAAAAACAAGCAAGGAAAAAAACCCCAAACAAGTCTAATAATTTACACAACTTTAAAGGTAGTCTTAAAGCTTAGAGAAAGCGATAGGATCAGCTAAGCTCCCACTGATCATTTTGGAGATTAGCTTCTAAGCCTCTTGAGTGGTCTGTGGTAATCTTTTACAAGGTCTTTCACAAGCAAACAACCCCACAGGCTATACTCCAACTTTACACAAGGCTGTGGATTGGGAGAGAGCTTCTTGGGACACACAGCATTCAATTTTCACAGTACAGCCTGCAACCTTTAGACCCAAAGAGACTCAGATTTAATCCTCAGTTTCTCATCAACCCTCTGAAACATGACCTACCTCTTAAGCTGCTCCCAAGTCACTTCTCTCCAATTAAGGAGAGCTGGGCTGTAAAATGCCACATCCTGTACCCATTTGCCTTGGCAGATTTAATGAGCCATTGTGGTAGAATCAAGGCAATGCCCTCAAGCCCTCAAGGCTAATCCATTATTCCTTCCCCCCCCAAAAAAAAATCATTCAACAAGGAAACTCACACCATCAGCTGCACAAAGTCTGCTCTCTGCTTGAAGCATTTCCACAGACAATTTTTCTGGCAGTTTTATGTCTCTCATAACTTGTGTTAGCTATGCTCTGGAAGCTGTGGGGTGGTGCTTTCTCTGCCTCCCACTGCAAATGTCCTTTTCCAAGGCAGATGTGGTTCCTAAGAGGTCAGAACTTTCCTTCTGAGTGGCCTGGAATGGAAGAGCTGCAGGTAGAGCAAAGTCTCAGTACCAACTTCCTCCTTCCCTCTTTTCTGCAAGTGGTTTCATGTGGCCTGGGTGGGAAAAAATTAAATAACTTCTCACAGTCACATCCCCTCAAGGTAAAGTTTTAGAGACATGTTGGAGATGTGACACAAACCTCCCTATTTTCTGTCTCCTCCAAGCTGTGTCTACTGGTAGTACTTTGAGAAACAGGAATGTAGGGAGGAGATCTAAATCTTCTTCTCTAACATTTCACTTCTCACTGAAGTGTCCAGAGAAGGGCAACGAGGCTGGGGAGAGGCCTGGAGCACAAACCCTACAAGGAGAGGCTGAGGGAGCTGGGGTTGTTTAGCCTGGAGAAGAAGAGGCTCAGGGATGACCTTATTGCCCTTTACAACTACCTGAAAGGAGGTTGTAGGCAGGTGGGGGTTGGTTTCTTCTCCCAGGCAACCAGCACCAGAACAAGAGGACACAGTCTCAAGCTGCATCAGGGGAAGTTTAGGCTGGAAGTGAGGAGAAAGTTCTTCCCAGAGAGAGTAATTGGCCATTGGAATGTGCTGCCCAGGGAGGTGGTGGAGTCACCGTCCCTGGAGGTGTTCAAGAGGGGATTGAATGTGGCACTTGAAGCCATGGTTGATTTAGTCCTGAGGTGTTGGGTGACAGGTTGGACTTGATGATCTCTGAGGTCTTTTCCAACCTTATTGATTCTATGATTCTATGACTCTATGAACATGATTAAGACAGATCTGAATCATATGACATAGAAAAGATAACACTTATTAGAAAGTCTGTACAAAATACTCCCAGGACTTCAAGGACCATAAACAGGACAGTTTGTGGGGAACATAGCAGAACTCTCTGCTAGGAGATGGAAACACAGAGCTCCCTAGGCTGGGAGTGTTTTATTGTTACCCACAGATTGCTAATCTTCTTCTCAAATGGGAAAGCTGAAGATGCAAACCACAGCCAGCACAGTCTTTGTTACCCATATGAAGCCCAGAGGTGTCATGCAAAGAGCTGGACTGTGTAAAGTAGCGTGCTCCTGGTGTCAGAGAGAGGTCTGAGTAGTCCCTTCAGGTTTCATATTCACCATTTTCTTCCTTATTTCTACTTTTCTTTTCCTAGGAGAATGTTTCCAGCCATGAGAGTGAAAATCACAGGCTTGGATCCCCACCAGCAGTATTATATTGCCATGGACATTGTGCCTGTAGATAACAAGAGATACAGGTAAGCAGAGAAAGAACCCCGTAATAACTTCCCACCAATGACAACATAGGAAGTGCCCATTCCATTAAACACTATTGCAGAGGTCTGCTGGAGGAGACCATGCTGATTTACACCAACATGGTTGATTTGACCAGAATTGTGAGACAGGAACCTGGAGGTACTCTTTTGGACTTCTGGATTGAGAGCTTGTTTTTATCGACTTGCAGATTTCCATCAAGGTGATCCCTAGGGTTCCATTAACATGATTAGCAATGACTCTCTGAGGGAGTTATCAATAGAGACTCTAAAGCCTCTAAAATGACTTCAGTGAGAAAGGAGCTGCTAAGCAGCAGCTGAACTAAGGTGGACTCCTCAGGACTGGCCTAATATTTTTGTTCAAAAAGTGCTCACTGCCTGGCACAGCATCTGTGGGGGATACAGGCCCTGACCTGCAGTCTGGAACCTTCTGGTCAGCCTCCACCACTGAGCTGAAAGGCAGGAAGAAGAGATTTCTCTGACATTAATGAGCTTTGCATCCTAAAATATAGTCTGGAAAACTCATGGTCCTTTGGAGAACAGGTCTGCTGAAGAGTGCCTGAGGGAACTGGGATTGTTTAGCCTGGAGGAAAGGAGGTTGAGGGGAGACCTTCTTGCTCTTTATGACTCCCTGAAAGGAGGCTGGAGTAAGGTAGGTTTTGGTCTCTTCTCCTAAATAACAAGTGGCAGGAAGAGAGGAAATGGCCTCAGGTTGCACCATGGGAGATTTAGGTCGGATATTAGAAGAAACTTCTTCACTGAGAGGCTTAAACTCTGGGAGAGCATTGGACTCTGTGACATGGGAGTTGTTGGGGCTGTTCAGTCTGGAGAAGAGAAGGCTCCCAGGTGACCTCATTGTGGCCTTCCAGTATCTGAAGGGGGCCTACAAGAAGGCTGGGGAGGGACTTCTCAGGATCTCAGGTAGTGATAGGACTAGGGGGAATGGAATGAAGCTGGAGGTGGGGAGATTCAGGCTGGACGTGAGGAAGAAGTTCTTCCCCATGAGAGTGGTGAAGCCCTGGAATGGGTTGTCCAGGGAGGTGGTTGAGGCCCCGTCCCTGGAGGTGTTTAAGCCCAGGCTGGATGAGGCTCTGGCCAGCCTGCTCTAGTGTGGGGTGTCCCTGCCCATGGCAGGGGGGTTGGAACTAGCTGATCCTTGTGGTCCCTTCCAACCCTGACTGATACTATGATACTATGATACATTAAAGGTCTTTTCCAACCAAAACAATTCTATGATTCTGTGATTGTGTGATCTCAGAAGACTCTCCAGACAGAGGTGTTCTCTTCTCTACTTATTTACACACCCCTAGGAGCAAGTCTGGTCTCAAACAGCCTTGACTGCACCACATTTCAAGGACTGGAGAAATGATCCTCTGCTTCAGATGCTAAACCTTCCACTTTTTCCTCTGAGTGTTTCTCAGGAAAATGCTTTTCCTGGGAAGCATCAAGGGAGTGTCTGATACTCAGCTGGATGGTGTTTCCCTTTCTTGGAGTAGGGTTATGACAGCATTATTGTCTAAAATTTATTGTCTTTCACTTTGATTCTTGTCCTTGTTAGCTTGTGCAGCTGTGTAGAGTGAACCAGCAGTGAAAGGAACAGATTAATTTTTGGAGAAGGCTTTTCTTCTGAAAATACAATAAATGAGTCAACGATTGTAGGTGAGGACTGAAATAGCTTAGCAGAGCTGATCAGAGACCCAAAGAGTGGCAGCACAAGGTAGAACTCAGAGGTATTAATTGGGCTGCTTGTCAAACACTGTAGCTTGAAGGAGTCATAGGACATCATGAAAATACGTCCAGAGAAGGGCAATGAGGCTGGGGAGGGGTCTGGAGGACAAGCCCTATGAGGAGAGGCTGAGGGAGCTGGGGTTGCTTAGCCTGGAGAAGAGGAGGCTCAGGGGAGACCTTCTTGCTCTCTACAACTACCTGAAAGGAGGTTGTAGCCAGGTGGGGGTTGGTCTCTTCTCCCAGGCGAGCAGCACCAGAACAAGAGGACACAGTCTCAAACTGTGCCAGGGGAAGTGTAGGCTGGAGGTGAGGAGAAAGTTCTTCACAGAGTTGTTGGCCATTGGAATGTGCTGCCCAGGGAGGTGGTGGATCCACTGTCCCTGGAGGTGTTCAAGAGGGGACTGGATGTGGCACTTGGTGCCATGGTTTAGTCGTCATGAGGTGTTGGGTGACAGGTTGGACTTGATGATCTCTGAGGTCTTTTCCAACCTTACTGATTCTATGATTCTGTGAAAAGAAGTGTCTTAGGCAAAGCTATGGTAGAGCAATTCATGGCACATATAGGAGGGCTAGGTCAGGAACACAAAACCCACAGAAGACTAGAAACACAAAAGTAATTTCTATCCTCTATTACTAATTTTGTATTGCAATACCACACAGAATTTCCTGTCTCACAACATTTTAAACCAGAAACCCTGTTTTGCCAATTATTCTTGTAGCATCCATTGGAGTCCTTGCAGCATCCATCACTTTTTCTAGGTAACACATCTGAGTTTTGCACAGCCTGGCGTGGCAGCCCGTGTGGATTTCTGCGCATTAGGGGGCATGCAATTTTTTTCAGAGGGAGTTTTTTCCCCCTCACATACTCCAGCCTCCTGCTTTGGCTCAGAGAGGGTTAAAGAGTTGAGAAGGCACATGTGGCACAGTTTTACAGGGAAAATAACTGCAAAGGTGGTTTTAATAAGGAGTCAGGTCTGAACAAGTGGCTCAGGGGTGATCTGGCTTTCATTTAGAAGGTAGGAGGTTGCAATAAAGCACATTCAGCCTTGACTGCAAATGAGAGCTTGGGGGGTATGTGGTAGGGTGGTAGAGGAGGGAGAGCCCTGGAAATGTTCCTCCAGTGAGTGAGTGACAGCTTCCCTTAGTCATCTCCCCTTCCTCTTACAGGTATGTGTATCACAGCTCCAAGTGGATGGTGGCTGGCAATGCCGACTCCCCAGTGCCCCCGAGGGTTTACATCCACCCCGACTCGCTGGCTTCCGGAGACACCTGGATGAGGCAGGTGGTCAGTTTTGACAAACTCAAGCTGACCAACAATGAGCTTGATGATCAAGGCCACGTAAGTTAGAGGCTAAGCCTTGTGTCTGCTTCCTCGCTCCTCTCAAACTACAAAAGGTGCTGCTGCTTTGATGTTCCTCTGTCCTGCTGGGCACATGTGGCTGTAGCCACTCTTCAGAGCTAGGCAGACTTTCCCCTGCCTTCACTGCTTGCCCTCAAAATGCTGCCTGAACCTACAAAGCAGTAAAGCCCCTTTCTCTCAGCACATACTACACATTTCTTCTCGTTCTGACATGTTAAAATTGATCATTTTCTTCGTATTCACCTTTCCTCCATCCCTGTTTCCCTCCCCCTCCCCCCATCCAGATGTGTAGAATATTTGGGGGAAATAAAACCCAACAAAGTAAACCCAGTTTTGTGACAGTTTAGGCTGTGCCTTTAAGAAAAGGAGAGCTGCAGAATTCTCCAGCTGAATGTTTGGGTGTGAAAAGGAAAACAGAAGGAAGACAATTCTAAATGAATTTCATTGGTAGATGAGTGGGATGGAGTTTTATGATCTTACATTCTGTTCTCAGTCTTGTCTTCTGTTTCTTGGCCAGAATGCATGCATGCTGACCCTGGACTGAAACTGATAAGATAAGCAGCTAACTTCTAACAATGCTTTGAGCTAACAGAAATTTCCCTAATATTTTTCTCTTTTTCTTCTAATTGACTAATTGTGGCCTTCCAGTGTCTGCATGGGGCCTACAGGAAGGCTGGGGAGGGACTTCTTAGGATCTCAGGTAGTGATAGGACTAGGGGGAATGGAATGAAGCTGGAAGTGGGGAGATTCAGGCTGGAGGTGAGGAAGAAGTTCTTCACCATGGGAGTGGTGAAGCCCTGGAATGGGTTGTCCAGGGAGGTGGTTAAGGTCCTGTCCCTGGAGGTGTTTAAGAGCAGGCTGGATGAGGCTGTGGCCAGCCTGATCTAGTGTGAGGTGTCCCTGCCCATGGCAGGGGTTGGAACTAGCTGATCCCTGTGGTCCCTTCCAACCTTGACTGATACTATGATACTATGAATCAGAGAGAAAGGGGAGGGAGGGAGAGGTTGGGGGGAACCCGAGGTGGAATCCTTCTCCAAGGGGGATTTCTGTATTGTTTCTTCTCTGTAAATTCTTGTATATATTGTAAATACTGTTTATTTTGTATATATTCATTGCACTTCATTATTGCAAGTAAAATTACTCTTTTACCTACTGGAATCTTAAACTCAGGTATCTCGATAGGCAGTGTCGTAGCAGTCCCCTACTTATGAAGCCAAAGAGTCTCAGGAATGGATCATTCCCCTACCTATTAAGCCAAAAGAGTCCCAGAAACTGATAATTCCCCTACCTTTTAAGCCAAAAGAGTCCCAGAAATGGATCATTCCCCTACTTATTAAGCCAAAAGAGTCCCAGAAACTGATCATTCCCCTACCTTTTAAGCCAAAAGAGTCCCAGAAATGGATCATTCCCCTACCTACTAAGCCAAAAGAGTCCCAGAAATGGATCATTCCCCTACCTATTAAGCCAAAAGAGTCCCAGAACTGATCATTCCCCTACTTATGAAGCCAAAAGAGTCCCAGAAACGGATCATTCCCCTACCTATTAAGCCAAAAGAGTCCCAGAAACTGATCAGTCCCCTACTTATGAAGCCAAAAGAGTCCCAGAAACGGATCATTCCCCTACCTATTAAGCCAAAAGAGTCCCAGAAACCGATCATAGAGAAGCTGAATCATATACTTAAACCATAAGTATAATTGATATATTAAGTACCTGCCTAAACAATCACACAGCAGTCCCACCGTATATTTGCAGGTCTATATGCTGAAAATTGAGAAAGCTAGCTGCTTAAAAATCCACAGCATCTTCATGCTCACCCCCGCCCAGATCTGAGCAGAAATAAATCAAGCCAATTTCACCCTGCCTCTGGAAAGCAATTATTCTGAGCCCCACGTTGGGGCAGCCAATTATTTATGTGGAGGTGAGAAAGTTCAGTTCCTCCCTCCACAGCTAACATCTCCACAACCCCAGCTAACTCAGTCGGAGGAGCGGATGAGAAAGGCAGTGTTTTTCAAGCAGAATGGCATGCAATGAATATATACACAATATACAGTATTTACAGTATCTACACAAATATACAGGAAAGAATGTAACACAGAAGCTCCCTCCAGAGGTGGGTTCCCCCTCTGGGTTCTCCCCAAAACCCCTTTTCCCCTGTGGTGGTGAAAGAATGTTCAGTTTCCACCCCCCACAAAACCCACGGTTAACTCAGTCGGAGAAGCAAAAATGGATAAGAGCTATATTATACAAGCAGGATGACATGCAGTGAATATATACACAATATACAGACCTAATTGTGGCCTTCCAGTATCTGAAGGGGGCCTACAAGAAGGCTGGGGAGGGACTTCTTAGGATCTCAGGTAGTGATAGGACTAGGGGGAATGGAATGAAGCTGGAGGTGGGGAGATTCAGGCTGGACGTGAGGAGGAAGTTCTTCCCCATGAGAGTGGTGAAGCCCTGGAATGGGCTGTCCAGGGAGGTGGTTGGGGCTCCATCCCTGGAGGTGTTTAAGGCCAGGCTGGATGAGGCCGTGGCCAGCCTGATCTAGTGTGGGGTGTCCCTGCCCATGGCAGGGGGTTGGTACTAGCTGATCCTTGTGGTCCCTTCCAACCCTGACTGATACTATGCTGCAGTATTTACGACAGATACAAAAATACACAGCAAAGAACATAACACAGAAAACCTGCCCTCCTCCAGCAAGGAGGGTTCCCCCCAAGCCCCCTTATCCCCCTTCCTCCCTTTTTTCCCAAAAAGGGTTAGAAAGAGAAAATTAATGATTAAGGGGAAAATTCTGTTAGTTCAAAGTGTGTGCTAAGGGAAGAAAAAGAATTAGCTTCTTATCTCATTAGTCCAAGGTCAGCCAAGCACAGAAAGACAGCAGCTGCTCAGACTGAAACAGACAGACTGAAACTCAAACTGAACTAAAACTAAAATTTAAAGTTATGGAGTGGAATGGAATGGAATGGAATGGAATGGAATGGAATGGAATGGAATAGAATAGAATAGAATAGAATAGAATAGAATAGAATAGAATAGAATAGAATAGAATAGGTTGGAAGAGACCTTCAAGATCATCGCGTCCAACCCATCAACCAATCCAACCCACCTAAACAACTAACCCATGGCACCAAGCACCCCATCAAGTCTCCTCCTGAACACCTCCAATGATGGTGACTTCACCACCTCCCTGGGCAGCACATTCCAATGGGCAATCACTCTCTCTGTATAGAACTTCTTCCTAACATCCAGCCTAAACCTCCCCTAGCACAGCCTGAGACAATTGAGGCTGGATGTTAGGAAGAAGTTGCAACCCCACTGATCTACCAATGAAATTCACTTAGAACTATCTTTTGTTTTCCTTTTCACACCAAAACATTCAGCCAGAGTGTTTCAGCAACTGCCTCTTCTTAAAGGTGTAGCCTAAAACTGTCCCATCCCACTTCCTCCCCTTTTCCCCAAAAGGATTAAAGAGAGAAAATGGATATTAAGGGACACAGTCTCAAGCTGTGCCAGGGGAAGTTTTGGCTCGAGGTGAGGAGAAAGTTCTTCCCAGAAAGAGTAATTGGCCAAGGGAAATTTTGTTAGTTCAAAGCAATTGTTAAGGGAAGAAAAAGTTAGTTTTCTTATCTCAGAAGTCCAAGGTCAGCACCGCCAAGAACAGAGAAGGCATCTGCACAGGCAAACTGAACTCAGACTAAAATCCTTAAAGTTACATTCCTACTGATCTACCAACTAAATTCATTTAGAATTATCTTTGTTTTCCTTTTTACCCCAAAACATTCAGCTAGAGTATTCTTTAGCTCTCTCTTCTTAAAGGCACAGCCTAAAACTGTCACATACAGCTTTCATTCGCTTCTCCGGCTGAGTTCCGCTGAGCTTGTTTGTTGGTGCGGTTGGGCTAAACCATCACACTGAATAACCATCTCTGACCGTTTTAGGCTGTGCCTTTAAGAAAGGGACAGTTGCTGGAACACTCTGGCTGAATGTTTTGAAGACAAAGATAAAGTCTAAATGAATTTCATTGGTAGATTGGTAGAATGCAACTTTAAACGTTAGCTTCAGTTCAGTTTGTGTCTCGCTCAGTGTGGGTCTGTCTTTTCAGCCTGTCTGCTTCTGTCTCCCTCTGAGCTACAGCTGCTGGACAGAGTTAACCTTCACAGTATCACAGTATCGCTAAGGTTGGAAGAGACCTCGAAGGTCATCGAGTCCAACCTGTCACCACAGACCCCATGACTAGACCATGGCACCAAGTGCCACGTCCAACCCCCTCTAGGCAAGCTGGCCATGCTATTTCTAATACAGGCCAGGATGCCTTTGGCCTTCTTGGCTCCCTGGGCACACTGCTGGCTTATGTTCATCCTCCTGTCTGTCAGCACCCCCAGATCCTTTTCCACCACACGCTATAGATTCTATTCCACACAAGGTCCTGATTGCTGTAATTGCCAAATAAACCTCTTGGACACTGTGGTAGTTATCACCAGTTGAATCCTGTAGTACTCTGTATTTGTATGCTTAAATGCACTCTAGATCTCATCCTAAACAATGGTCTAGAACCTTGAACTAACAGATAAGAATAATTCTTGCATATGCTTTGAGCTAACAGAATTTCCTCCTTAGTAATTACCTTCTCTCTCTCTCTAACCCTTTTTGGGGAAAAAAGGGAGGTAGGGGGAGAGAGGGGGTATGGGGGGAACCCTCCTGGTTGGAGGAGGGAAAGATTTTGTTCTGTATTACGTTCTTCGCTGTATATTTCTGTACATATAAATACTGTATGTTGTGTATTCACTTCATTTCATCCTGCTTGTAAATACAGCTTATCTCATTTTCGCTTCTCCGACTGAGTTAGCTGCGGTTTCTTTGTGTGGGGGGAGAACTTTCTCTCACCACCACACCATCACACTGCAACAAGTGTTCCTTCTCTTTTCTTGTTTTGTCTTCAGATAATCTTGCACTCAATGCATAAGTACCAGCCCCGTGTTCATGTCATCCGCAAGGATTTCAGCAGCGATCTTTCCCCTACAAAACCCGTTCCTTCAGGAGATGGGGTGAAAACCTTCAACTTCCCTGAGACTGTCTTCACCACCGTGACAGCCTACCAAAATCAACAGGTAAAGCTATGTGCATTCAGGCTCTTTTTATGTTAGGTGTCCATGAAAATATCAGCGTGCTTTTCTCTTAGGTAAACATAAGGAAAATCTTCTTTAGTCGGAGGGTGCCAGAGCACTGGAACAGACTGCCCCACAGAGGCTGTGGAGCCTCCTTCTGTGAGACCTTCATAAACCTACCTAGATGCACTCTTGCACAACCTGATCTAGGTGATCCTGCTCTAGCAGCGGGATTGAACTAGCTGATCTTTAGAGGTCCCTCCCAACCCCCTATTGTTCTGTGATTCATATTTGAGACATCAACCCTTCTAAGTAGCTCAAGAGGAGGATGCAGTGGATTGTTTATTTCCTTTTACACAAAAAAGTAGTTACAGAATGCAGAATTAACCAGGTTGGAAAAGACATTCAAGATCATCAAGTTCAACCTATCACCCAATGCCACCAATCAACTAAACCATGGCACCAAGTGCCCCATCCAGTCTCCTCCTAAACACCTCCAATGAGTGTGACTCCACCACCATCCTGGGCAGCACATTCCAAGGGCCAATTACTCTTTCTGGGAAGAACTTTCTCCTCACCTCCAGCCTAAACCTCCCCTGGTGCAGCTTGACACTGTGTCCTCTCCTTTTGTCACTGGTTGCCTGGAGAAGAGACCAACCCCCACCTGCCTACAACCTCCCTTCAGGAAGTTGTAGAGAGCAAGAAGGTCTCCCCTGAGCCTCCTCTTCTCCAGATTAAGCAACCCCAGCTCCCTCAGCCTCTCCTCACAGGGCTTGTGCTCCAGACCCCTCCCCAGCTTTGTTGCCCTTCTCTGGACACCTTCCACCAACTCAACATCTTTCCTAAACTGAGGGGCTGAGAACTGGACACAGGACTTAAGCTGTGGCCTAACCAGTGCTGAGTACAGGGGCAGAATAAATTCCTTGGTCCTTACTAGGGTGTAGCGTGTAGGCATAAAGTATCTAACCAGAAAACCACGTTGCAGATAAGGTGCCTGTGGTTTTGGCCATAAAATAAGTAGGCAGTGTCAACCATGAAGAGATGCACTGTGTTCACATTTCCTTGCCACCTCATAATATTGTTATTAGCATATGGAGGTGATTAATATTCCATAGGCAGAACGATTAATAAAAATATTAATAACGCTATTAAGAATAATTCAAGAATCCCACTGAAAATATCAGTGATACCTATTTACTAGTTTGAAATACTCAGTGGTGGAACAGATCCCTCACCAGCAGGAACACGCAGCAGTGTAAACAGTGTGAGCAAAACTCCAGAAACAACAAACAGCACTTTAAACTGTAAAGAAGAAAGAAGAACATTGGTAGCATGTCAGCTTTGCCCACAAGGGGAGAACTCTGGAATTCTCTAGGGCAGCAGACCTTTTACAGATGCTGATAAAAATCAGGTTCCATAATTCCTCACTGATCCTGGCACCCACCCCACGGCACGTGTGGGGATTTAAACAAAGCCAAAATGGCATCGAGCACATGAGAGCTGCAGGAACAGAGTTTCACTTCCTGTTGGCTTCTGCAGCTTGTTGCTGTAGCACACCCAGGGTTTATCTCTGAAGGCTTTGTAGCTGAAGGCTTTGGAGAAAAGAGGTTGCTGCTGAGGCTCGCAGGGCTTGTCAGCTTTGTAGCTTTGCCTATTTGGAGAGGTTCTCCAGCTGCAATCTTCGCAGCAGTGCTCCTTGCTTCTTCCAATGAAATGAAACTGTTCCGGGGACTCAGCTCCTCCTGAGGTTCGTCTCTCGGCCTGGAGAGACACGTCTGGCCTGCTCCTGGGCTTTACAATGTTGTACAGCAAGTGATCTTCCAGTCTTATCTGGGTAACCTGAAGCACAGCTTGGATTCCAAGCAAGGCTTGTGACTTACCCCAGAGCTTGGACACTTGCAAGGCAAAGCTCTGGCCCTTTGGGCTGGTACTTATAGATTTCCCGAGACAATGCTGGCCAGTGGCAACAAAGATTGAGAGATAAAAACCTGAGACTGTAACCTGTAGAATGAGTTTTCTCCAAACGTGGCCAAAGGCACACACACCCCTGGCCCACTTGGGCTCCAGGGCATGTTCAGACAAGCCTGGGCATCGTGGGCATTCTCCTGAAAACCCAGACCTGCTGGCTCCTGTCCCATGGTCTGGTTCAGGGCATTTTTGAGGCTTTTTGTCCCTTCAGGACAAGTACAAACTGCAGTATCCTATTCCCACTGTGCAAGTAGTCCGGATCTGCTATCTCACAAAGAAAATACAGTTGCTGGATTTGGTTTGGAGATGATGGGAAAAAAAAATCTGAGAGAAGCTCAATGTCATCAGTCTGCTGACAAAAGAAGCCTTTGAACATAAGCAGCAGCAGCAGTCCATGTGTGGCATATGAACTGAAACTCTCATGCCTAATTCATGTTTGATTCAGATCTTGCACAGTTCCCAGTGGAGAGTGTTACTACTGAGTTCAGATATTCTAAGGAAGAAATGTTGTTACAGTGGGATCCTATCTGTAGAGACCTTGACTCCTGAGCTTTGTAACTGATCTGACCTTTTTCTTAAACTAGACTTCATGGCACTAAGAATTGTAATCTCAGTGTACCCTTCTGTTTGATTCCAGAATTCCCTGTCTATCGCTGTTTTCCCCCAGGGTATGATATCCTGCAGAGGAAATTATGCAGTGGTGCTCAGTAATGGAACAAAGGACAGTGGGCACAAACTGGAACACAGGAGGTTTCACTTAAGCATGTGGAAAAACTTCTTTGAGGGTGCTGGAACACTGGAACAGGCTGCCCAGAGAAGTTGTGGAGTCTCCTTCTCTGGAAAGATTCCAAACCCACCTGGATGTGTTCCTGTGCAAGCTGCATCTGAATAACCCTGCTCTAGCAGGGGAGTTGGACTAGATGATCTTCAGAGGTCCCTTCTAACCCCTACCAGTCTATGATTCAGTAAAGCACAAGCATTTGAGAGTGTAAATATTTGAGACACCAGGGAAGAAAGGAGATTTGGAAAGGCCTTGTGGTGGATTACACCTATTTGCTGTCCTTTCTCCTTCAGTGGCCAATTAAAGCATCTTCATTGCACAGAGAACTCCTTAAGCCCATCCTCATGGCTCATCTACCATCTAACTCTGCCCTGGGGATTCCCATTAGCCTTCATACCACCTCTGTCATGCTTTGGGTTCTGTGTGTTCCTCTTCTTTGTGTACACAAGCTCCTTCTTTCATTTTCAGGGGGATGTACTGTGCACATCCCTCCTCCCTCTCCTGACATTCTCCTACTTCCTGGGCTTGGGGGGGAGGGGGATAATGTGGGGGGTTATGGCTTGAAAAAGGCTGTGTAAGGTAATTTTTTTCCCAGCTGTATCAGCCAGAATCTCAGCTGGTAAAGCTTTTTGCTGTTAACAGTGTGCCCACTTGGAAAGCACAGGGTACAAACCTAGAGCAAGGGTACAGACCAGCTTGGAAGAAAAATAACCTGTTAGGGGAAAGAGGTTATACAATTTCCTGCCATTAATTGCAGAGGAGTCTTGAATAAGAAATGGTGAGGTGAATATTTTTTTCCATGCAAACATCTGTGCTTCTGCAGAATGACCTTGTGAAGTCAGTGGACATCATTATATTTAGTGTTCTTGGTCCGAGAGACAGTCCTGTGTCAAGTTACATCGGGGCAGATCACAATATTAAGCCAATTCATTGCAATTTAGCTAATTGTTACAGAGTTTTTACTTTGCACCACGGGCTTCCAATGCTCCCTTCACTGCTTCTGGATCCCCACTCCTCATATTGGTTTTTTTCTTCATCTGGGTCCCTTTGAGTTGACTTAAATTGAAATCCAAATTGGGTCAACTCTTCCAGCAGCAGAAGAATGTTACCATGCAACGGAGAGTTTGCTGCCACTGAAGCATTTTAAACTTCCTGCCCCCTTCACACAAATGCTCTCCACCAACTTATAACTGTAAGGCAGGCATGGAAATGTTGAGAAAGAAGGAGAAAGGACAAGAAAGCTCTGTTGTGTTCCCCTAATGACAGGACAAATAAGACATAGTAAGGCAGATCACAGTATCGCAGTATCACAGTATTACCAAGGTTGGAAGAGACCTCGAAGAACATCGAGTCCAACCTGTAGCCACAGACCTCATGACTAGACCATGGCACCAAGTGCCACGTCCAATCCCCTCTTGAACACCTCCAGAGATGGTGACTCCACCACCTCCCTGGGCAGCACATTCCAATGGCGAGCTACACTCTCGGTGAAGAACTTTCTCCTCACCTCCAGCCTAAACTTCCCCCGGCGCAGCTTGAGACTGTGTCCCCTTGTGTCAAGATCAAGGGAGCTGCTAAGGGAGGGCTCTCGGTCAGGCACTGTCCCTTTAAGCCACCTCACTGCTGAGGAACACTGGAATTTCTTTCTTTACTTTTGAATTCCAAACACTTATGATGTTTTGTCCCCCCCACTCCAAAACAGGGGGTTGGCTTTTTCCAAAACAGGGGGTTGGCTTTTTAAAATGCAAGCAAAGGGGATTCTGCTGGGTTGGGAGAAACCACCTCACTAAAACTAAAGTTAACCCCACCCCCCCATCTGCCTCCGTGCCCTCCAGTGGCTGTAAAACTTTGCCTTGCTGGGAGAAGCGTCTCTGGAAACAATTGTAACATGTTAGCAAATCCACCACGGGGATTCCCTCTGCTGTAATTCCATCCTCCACAGAACATACTTGTCTCTGTACACACCAGTCTCAGGACAGCTGCAAAGGCAGGCTAGCGGAAATTAAGTTCACAAATTAAGCTTCTGCAAAAATAGGAGCTGCATTCCAGCTCTGAGGTTAATATCCAGAGTGAAGGGCTCGATTCTGACAGAAGCAAAACACCTGCAAATCCACTTCAGGTCAACCTGTATTAAACTTGTCCCTTTTTGAACAGTTTCTGCAAAAAAAAAAACCAAACCCCACCCCACCACCCATGGGATAGGATCTGGTGATCCCTGTGTCTTTTCACTTCAGAGACAGGGTCTCTGTGCCAATGAAAGGCTGGCAGAGGGAAGCTATTGTGCTCTGCCAGGTTGGGGAATAGCTGACAGGCAGTATGATACGATGGGCTACAAGGTCAAAACCCCAATGAGATGTTCCATGTTTAGTGAGGTGGAATTCATGTCTGAAAATAGAGCAGGAAGGAAGATTCCCCAGAAGCACTCAGTCTGCTCTTCTTCCTTTCATTGTATAGATGAGGAACAAAAAGCAAAACAATGAAGAATGAAAAGTTTCTGGACTAGAAAAATCTTTGAAGGGCAGCCCAGATGCTGAACTTAGTGCGTGTGCTGTACTTCGTGCGTGTGACTGAGCGTCCATCTGCCATCTTGGGAGGCTGTGCCTTGTGCTTTGCTTGACCTTTTCTCCTGAACATTTTTTGAAGGAACATGAGCACATCCAGCTGCTGGATATCTAGGAAGCTGAGGCCGGGATAACCCAGATACCAGTTAAACCTGAGCAATCCGCTTGCTTCCCAAACCACGTGGCTGTGGTTGTGAGTTATAACTCATCAGTTCCTGGTTGTATAATTACCAGGGTTTTGCTCCTGAGTCCAAGGTGTCCTTCTCCTTTGGGAACAACTTCTCAGCCCTGGTATTGTGCCTGCTTTCTGAGTGCTACTGGGATTGTTTAGCCTGGAGAAAAAGAAGCTCAGGGGAGACCTTTTTGCTGTCTACAACTACCTGAAGGGAGGTTGTAGCCAGGTGGGGGTTGGTCTCATCTCCCAGGCAACCAGCACCAGAACAAGAGGACACAGGCTCAAGCTGTGCCAGGGAGGTTTAGGCTGGAGGTGAGGAGAAAGTTCTTCCCAGAAAGAGTAATTGGCCATTGGAATGTGCTGTCCAGAGTGGTGGTGGAGTCACTGTCCCTGGAGGTGTTGGACGTTGCACTTGGTGCCATGGTTTAGTTAGTCATGAGGTGTTGGGTGACAGGTTGGACTCAATGATCTCTGAGGCCTTTTCCAACCTTATTGTTTCTATGATTCTATGATTCTGTCCGTGTCCCTGTTAATTTGCAAAGCAGATCATCTGTTTGTGAATGAAGGTCTGAAGAGAAAGTCACAGAATCAAAGAATCACAGAATTCTGTATGGTCTAGTTGTTGGGTGGGTTGGATTGTTTGATGGGTTGGACACGATGATCTTGAAGGTCTCTTCCAACCTGGTGTATTGTATTGTATTGTATTGTATATTTTCCTATCCAGAATCACCAAGGTTGGACGAGACATCAAAGTCAACTTTAGTATAAGTCTGGGGGAAATAATACATGTCTTCTGTGTCCAGTAAAGGGGCAACAAAGCTTCAAGTTGTGCCAGGGGAGGTTTAGATTAGATATTAAGAAAAATCTCTGAACTGAAGGGGTGGTCAAGCATTGCAATAGGCTGCCCAGGGAAGTGATGGAGTCACCATCCCTGGCAGTGATCAAATGTGTGGGATATGGTTTAGTGGATATGGTGGTGTCGATTTGAGGGTTGGACTTTATGACTTTAGAGGCCTTTTCCAACTCCAGTGACTCTATGATTCTATCTCAAAGGTCCTTTCCAACCTGGTCAATTCTTCCCTCCCTTCCCTTCCCTTCCCTTCCCTTCCCTTCCCTTCCCTTCCTTCCCTTCCCTTCCCTTCCCTTCCCTTCCCTTCCCTTCCCTTCCCTTCCCTTCCCTTCCCTTCCCTTCCCTTTCCCTTCCCTTCCCTTCCCTTCCCTTCCCTTCCCCCAACCTTCCCAAACCTTCCCAAACCTTCCCTTCCCTTCCCAAACCTTCCCAAACCTTCCCTTCCCTTCCCTTCCCAAACCTTCCCTTCCCTTCCCTTCCCTTCCCAAACCTTCCCAAACCTTCCCTTCCCTTCCCTTCCCAAACCTTCCCTTCCCTTCCCTTCCCTTCCCAAACCTTCCCTTCCCTTCCCTTCCCTTCCCAAACCTTCCTTTCCTTCCTTCCCTTCCCTTCCCTTCCTTCCCTTCCCTTCCCTTCCCTTCCCTTCCCTTCCTTCCTTCCTTCCCTTCCCTTCCCTTCCCCTTCCCTTCCCTTCCCTTCCCTTCCCTTCCCTTCCTTCCCTTCCCTTCCCTTCCCTTCCCTTCCCCCTTCCCTTCCCTTCCCTTCCCAAACCTTCCCTTCCCTTCCTTCCTTCCTTCCTTCCCTTCCCTTCCCAAACCTTCCCCTTCCCTTCCCAAACCTTCCCTTCCTTCCCTTCCCAAACCTCCCTTCCCAAACCTTCCCTTCCCTTCCCTTCCCTTCCCTTCCCTTCCCTTCCTTTCCTTCCCTTCCCTTCCCTTCCCTTCCCTTCCCTTCCCTTCCTTCCTTCCCTTCCTTCCCTTCCCTTCCTTCCCTTCCTTCCTTCCCTTCCCTTCCTTCCCTTCCCTTCCCTTCCCTTCCCTTCCCTTCCCTTCCCTTCCCTTCCCAAACCTTCCCTTCCCAAACCTTCCCTTCCCTTCCCTTCCCTTCCTTCCCTTCCCTTCCCAAACCTTCCCAAACCTTCCCTTCCCAAACCTTCCCAAACCTTCCCAAACCTTCCCTTCCCTTCCCAAACCTTCCCTTCCCTTCCCTTCCCTTCCCTTCCCTTCCCAAACCTTCCCTAACCTTCCCAAACCTTCCCAAACCTTCCCTTCCCAAACCTTCCCAAACCTTCCCAAACCTTCCCAAACCTTCCCTTCCCAAACCTTCCCAAACCTTCCCAAACCTTCCCTTCCCTTCCCAAACCTTCCCAAACCTTCCCTTCCCTTCCCAAACCTTCCCTTCCCAAACCTTCCCTTCCCTCCCCTCCCCTCCCCTCTCCTCTCCTCGAGTCTCCTCTCCTCGAGTCTCCTCTCCTCAAGTCTCCTCTCTTCTCTTCTTTCTCTTCTCTCCTCTCTCCTCTCTTCTCTTCTTTCTCTCTTCTCTTCTCTTCTCTTCTCTTCTCTTCTCTTCTCTTCTCTTCTCTTCTCTTCTCTTCTCTTCTCTTCTCTTCTCTTCTCTTCTCTTCTCTTCTCTTCTCTTCTCTTCTCTTCTCTTCTCTTCTCTTCTCTTCTCTTCTCTTCTCTTCTCTTCTTTCTCAAGTGTGAAAGACCATAGTAGAAGTGATTTGGGCAGAAGTGGTTATCATCAGCAATTTTCATTAGCTCAAAGTAAAAAAGGAATTGAGAGATCAAATAGACCAAATGGTTACCTTTTTCTGTTGTTCTTTTTCCCCTCCTTTGCAGATCACCAGATTAAAAATTGACAGAAATCCCTTTGCTAAAGGTTTCAGAGATTCTGGGAGAAACAGGTAAGAGTAGCTCATTTGTGTTTCCTTACTGATCTCCTCCCTCCTGCCCCTAAGGAGTGCACAGACCATGTGTCTGAGACTGAGGAATCCCAATTAATTTTTATAGGTGTGATCCTAATTAGCTTTTATAGGAGAAGTTTGTTGTAGAGTAGCTCTTAGAGGAATAGGAAAGATTCTTTTACTCTGCCTAAACAGATCCAACGTGTCATGATGGCTTCCTCAGAAAACGCTTTCCAGGGCTAGACTGACCCAGTTTCTTTTCAGAAGCCTTCTCCAGTGTTGCTCTCCTACCTTTGCCTGGATCCTGCAGTCCCAAACTCTGAAACAGAGCTTTAGATAATCTTAGATGATGTATCAAAGACAATTTATCATTTTCCTACTTGACAGCACTCCTTCCCCACTTCTTCTTTGACTAAATATTTTGCTGCTTTGTGTTTAATTTGCTGTTCATTGCTACCTCAGTACCCTTCCTATTGCCACTACTTGCAAGGCTTCTTCTGTATAAGCATGTTTTGCTGTTGTTTTGGTGGTGGTTGGTGTTTGGTTGGATTGTTGTTGCTGTTTTCTGCTGAAGAATTAATTTGTTTATGTTCATTTACATTGTTTTCATGTTCCTCTGAACTTTGTAATTTGTTTCTGAGAAATACAGTTAAAAACTCAACATCTGTGATAAGTCAACATGGATTTAGGAAGGGCAGGTCCTGCCTCACCAACCTGATCTCCTTCTATGCCCAGCTGACTGCCTGGGAGGTGTGGGGCAGGCTGTGGATGTAGTCTGCCTGGACTTCAGCAAGGCCTTTGTCACCGTCCCCACAGCAAACTCCTGGCCAAGCTGTCAGCCCCTGGCTTGGGCAGCAGCACTCTGAGCTGGGTTAGGAACTGGCTGGAAGCTGAGCCCAGAGAGTGGTGGTGAATGGTGCCACATCCAGCTGGCAGCCAGGCACTAGTGGTGTGCCCCAGGGATCAGTGCTGGGCACCATCTTGTTCAATATCTTAACTGATGATCTGGATGAGGGGATCGAGTCCATCATCAGTAAATTTGCAGATGACACCGAGCTGGGGGCAGGAGTTGATCTGTTAGAGGGTAGAAGAGCTCTGCAGAGGGACCTTGCCAGGCTGGACAGATGGGCAGAGTCCAACAGGATGGCATTCAACAAGTCCAAGTGCCAGGTGCTGCACATTGGCCACAGCAACCCCATGCAGTGCTACAGGCTGGGGTCAGGGTGGCTGGAGGGCAGCCAAACAGAAAGGGACCTGGGGGTACTGGTTGGCAGCTGGCTGAAGATGAGCCAGCAGTGTGCCCAGGTGGCCAAGAAGGCCAATGGCTTCCTGGCCTGTATGAGGAATAGTGTGGCCAGCAGGAGCAGGGAAGTCATTGTGCCCTGTACTCAGCACTGGTTTAGGCCACTCCTTGAGTCCTGTGTCCAGTTCTGGGCCCCTCAACTTAAGAAGGATATTGAGAGAAGGGCAAAGAGGCTGGTGAGAGGTCTGGAGCACAAACCCTATGAGGAGAGGCTGAGGGAGCTGGGGTTGCTTAGCCTGGAGAAGAGGAGGCTCAGGGGAGACCTTCTTGCTCTCTACAACTAGCCGAAGGGAGGTTGTAGCCACAGTATCACAGTATCGCCAAGGTTGGAAGAGACCTCGAAGATCACAGTATCACCAAGGTTGGAAGAGACCTCAAAGATCATCGAGTCCAACCTGTCACCACAGACCCCATGACTAGACCATGGCACCAAGTGCCACATCCAATCCCCTCTTGAACATCTCCAGGGACGGTGACTCCACCACCTCCCTGGGCAGCACATTCCAATGGCCAATCTCTCTTTCTATGATGAACTTCTTCTTAACATCCAGTCTAAACCTCTCCTGTCTCAGCTTTAGACTGTGACCTCTTGTTCTGGTGCTGCTTGCCTGTGAGATGCGACTAACCCCCACCTGGCTACAACCTCCATTCAGGTAGCTGTAGAGAGCAAGAAGGTCTCCCCTGAGCCTCCTCTTCTCCAGGCTAAGCAACCCCAGCTCCCTCCACCTCTCCTCATAGGGCTTGTGCTCCAAACCCCTCACCACAGGCGATGGGGAGGTGATTCAAGACAACCAGGATGTCTCCATCAAGGTCACATCCTGCCTGACCAACCTAGTGGCTTTCTATGACGGTGTAACTAAATCAGTGGACAAAGGAAGACCAACAGATGTCACCTATCTGGACTTTTGTAAAGCCTTTGACACAGTCCCCCACAACATCATGGAATCCTTTTTCCTGAACTGGAGCCATATGGATTTGATGGGTGTACTGTCCAGTAGATAAGAAATTGGTTGAAAGATCACAGACAAAGTGTAGTGGTCAATGGGTTGATGTTCAGATGGAGAAGGGGGATGAGTGGTGTCCCTCAGGGGTCTGTATTGGGACCAGTGTTGCTCAGTATCTTCATCAATGATACAGTGAGATTCAGTGCACTCTCAGCAACTCTGTGGATGATATCAAGCTGCGTGTTGCAGCTGATAAGACCAAAGGATGGGATGCCATCCAGAAGGAACTGGGCAGGCTGGAGAGGTGGGCGGAGAAGAATCTCATGACGTTCAATATGGCAAAGCATAAAGCCCTGCACCTAGGTCAGGAAGTCTTTGATATAAGTCCAGGCTAGGGGATGATGAAATTGAGCAGCTCTGCAGAAAAGGACTTGGGGATGCTGGTGGATGAGAAGCTGGACATCCGCCAACAATGTGCACTTACATCCTAGAAGCCCAACCACATCCTGGGCTGCAGCAAAAGAAGTGTGGCCAGCAGGTCAAGAGAGGTGATTCTGCCCAGGGAGGTGGTGGAGTCACCATGCCTGGAGGTGTTCAAGAGGGGATTGGACGTGACACTTGAAACCATGGTTTAGTTAGTCATGAGGGGTTGGGTGACAGGTTGGACTTGATGATCCTTGAGGATCATCCTTATTGATTCTATGATTCTCCTCTGCTCTGGTGACACCTCAATTGTAGTACTGTGTCCAGCTGTGGGATCCCAATGCAAGAGGGATGTAGACCTGCTGGAGCAGCTCCGGAGGAAGGCCACAAGGAGGATCAGAATGCTGGAGCACTTCTCCTGTGATGACAGGCTGCAAGAACTGGGGCTGTTCAGGGTGGAGAAGAGAAGGCTCCATTGAGACCTTATAAATGCATTTGAATACCTGAAGGGGACCTACAGGAAGGCTGGGGAAGGACTCTTTAGGAAGGTGTAGAGGTAGGATGAGGGGAAGGGTTTTAAAGGGGGAGTTTTAAACTGGAGCATGGTAGATTTAGGATTGACATAAAGAGGGAGCTCTTTACAATAAGAGGGGTAAAATACTGGAACAGCTTGACAGGGATGTGCTTGAAGGCCTGTCCCTGGAGACATTCAAGATTAAACTTGATGTGGCCCTGGGCAGCCTGATTTAGTTGGAAGTGTCCCTGCTGACTGCAGGGGGGTTGGACAAAACAACCTTTGAAGACCCCTTCCAATCTGATTGCAATCTGTGAATCTCTTTAAGGCAGGAACTTCAAGCAAGAAAACTTTTGTATTAGTAAAATAAGAAAGTCCAACCCAAAAGCTTCATTTTTTCTGCCTTTTGTGAATCCAGCAAAGTGTTCAGCAAATCTAAATATTTCATGGAAGCATTTGTGTTGGAAAAGACCCTTTAAGACCATCTAGTCCAACCATTAGAATCTACATAAAATACAATACAATACAATACACCAGGTTGGAAGAGACCTTCAAGATCATCACGTCCAACCCATCAACCAATCCAACCCACCCAACAACTAACCCATGGCACCAAGCACCCCATCAAGTCTCCTCCTGAACACCTCCAATGATGGTGACTCCACCACCTCCACGGGTAGCTGATTCCAATGGCCAATCACTCTCTCTGTATAGAACTTCTTCCTAACATCCAGTCTAAACCTGCCCTGGCGCAGCCTGAGACTGTGTCCTCTTGTTCTGGTGCTGGCTGCCTGGGAGAAGAGACCAACCTCTGCCTGGCTACAACCTCCCCTCAGGTAGTTGTAGAGAGCAACAAGGTCACCCCTCAGACTCCTCTTCTCCAGGCTAAGCAACCCCAGCTCCCTCAGCCTTTCCTCATAGGGCTTGTGTTCCAAACCCCTCACCAGCTTTGTTGACCTTCTCTGGACACGCTCCAGCAAGTCAACATCCTTCCTAAACTGAGGGGTCCAGAACTGGACACAGGACTCAAGGTGTGGCCTAACCAGTGCAGTGTACAGGGGCAGAATGACCTCCCTGCTCCTGCTGGCCACACTGTTCCTGATGCAGGCCAGGATGCCATTGGCCTTCTTGGCCGCCTGGGCACACTGCAGGCTCATGTTCAGCCTCCCATCAACCAGTACCCCCAGGTCCCTCTCTGCCTGGCTGCTCTCCAGCCACTCTGCCCCCAGCCTGTAGCACTGCTTGGGGTTGCTGTGGCCAATGTGCAGAACCCGGCACTTGGATGTGTTCAATCTCCTGCCCTTGGACTCTGCCCATCTGTCCAGCCTGTCGAGGTCCCTCTGCAAAGCCTCTCTGCCCTTCAGCAGATCAACTCCTGCCCCCAGCTTGGTGTCATCTGCAAATTTACTGCTGATGGACTCAATGCCCTCATCCAGATCATCAATAAAGATGTTGAAGAGCATGGGGCCCAGCACATGATGTAGGTATCCTTTAAATCAGCATCACAAAGGCTTTAAACATTAAATTAATGACAGAATTAGGCATACATTGCCAGGTTACAGGAACCCTAGGCTTGTAAAGCAAGTGTGTGAAGACCAAAAGGAAAGTGTTTTGTATGGCCCTCATCTGTTGTACCTGAGGGCACTGTAATTCAGTTTTTATTTGAGTGCTCCTCTCGTGTGTGTTCACCAGGACCAGCACCTCGTTCATGGTTTGGCACGGGGAACTTTCAGTGAATAGGCAACTGTTCTGCAGTTCCCATACCCCATGTAAATGCCACACTCTGCGATCTGAAGGGCAGCACCTTACTCATCTAATAGTTTCCTAGCTCGGCTCCTCTCCTTTCCTCTTAATGGAGCTAAGTGAAAAGATGCCACCACCTTTATTTAATTCCCACTGCGAGCATTAGTTCTGGTGCTGGAGGCTTTTGTGACTTTTGCTCTGCTCTCCTCTTCTGTGTGGAGGAAGTAACATGTGCCCCGAGTACAAGGTCTTGCTGTGTGCAGGGACACAGCTGCACTGAAGGCTGAGCTTCAAATGGGGGTTGATGCAGTTCCAGGTCCATGGTGGGCTAGGTTAACGTGGACGGGATTAATAAGGTCCTAGCCCAGTCAATCTGGACAGTTTCCTGAAAAGGCTGAGAATTGCTGATCTTTGTAGCTCATTGATTTAAGAAAGGGCAGGAAATTGCTACATGGCTGCAGCTGTGGAGAGGGCTCAGTCCAGCTCTCCACTGATGTAAAGAGGAGTTAAAATCTTTAAGGTATTACACATCAAAGAGAGCAGCCCGAGGCTTTAGGATGAAAAAAACAGGCGAAGGTATTTGCAAGCAGATACAGCAGTCAGGCGCCTGCCGCACAAGCTGTGGTCTGGCTAAGGTTGCACCAATGTTGTCAGCTATCAGAGGACACTCTTACACTCAGCTGCTCCCTTTAAAGAGGACGTGTGCATAGAAGTACACACAGGAGGAAGAAAAACATTAAGGTCCAAACTGGACTCTTTAGATGGGACTTTGTTCTAGTTGGCTCCTCTTTCCTCCTGACTTCCTAATCTCTGGGCAGCTGGAGTGAGAATTGTGACACTCTGTAGCTTCCCACACACCCAGAACAACTTTGGGCGGCTACGGTGCATCAAGCTGTAGCTTGAAAACGTGTCCCAGTGAAAATGTAGACCTCTTTTGAAAGAGAAGCAGGGTAGTTAGGGGACTGGAGCAGCTCTCTCAGGAGAGGAGGCTGAGAGACCTCCTCTCTCTAGCCTGGCGAACTGCAGACTGAGAGGGGATCTTATCAATGCTTATCAACATCTAAAGGGTGGAATTCATGAGGATGAGGCAGGGCTTCTTTCAGTGGTGCTGAGTGATAGGGCAAGAGGTACAAACTAGAGAACAGGAGGTTTTCCTTGGAATTAAAGAAAAACTTCTTTCCTTTGAGGGTGGTGGAGCACTGGAACAGGCTGTCCAGAGAGGTTGTGGAGTCTCTTTCCCTGGAGAATTTCAGAACCCACCTGGACATTCATCCTGTGCAACCTGCTGATTTCTTCTGTGATTCTGTAATTTGAACGAGGGACCATGTCCCAGTTGGAGGCCAGGCAGATCCTCTCTTGCCTCCAAAGGGGCAAAAAATGAATACAGTACAATACACCAGGTTGGAAGAGTCCTTCAAGATCATCGCGTCCAACCCATCAACCAATCCAACCCACCTAAACAACTAAACCATGGCACCAAGCACCCCATCAAGTCTCCTCCTGAACACCTCCAGTGATGGTGACTCCACCACCTCCCCAGGCAGCCCATTCCAATGGGCAATCACTCTGTCCGTGTAGAACTTCTTCCTAACCTCCAGCCTAAACCTCCCCTGGCACAGCCTGAGACTGTGTCCTCTTGTTCTGGTGCTGGCTGCCTGGGAGAAGAGACCAACCTCTGCCTGTCTACAACCTCCCTTCAGGTAGTTGTAGAGAGCAAGAAGGTCACCCCTGAGCCTCCTCCTCTTCCCCAGGCTAAGCAACCCCAGCTCCCTCAGCCTCTCCTCATAGGGCTTGTGTTCCAAACCCCTCCCCAACTTTGTTGCCCTTCTCTGGACACATTTCAGCAAGTCAACCTCCTTCCTGAACTGAGGGGCCAAGAAATGGATTGCAGAGGTGATGGCAAGTTTAAATGAAGAAGCAATTAGTGTTTTACAGAAGCTACAAGCACAGTGACAAAAAGAAACCCAAAGCATACAGAGTCCCTTATAGAAGACCCAGAAGCCTCCTGGCACTTCCCTTCTCCCTACCTGAGGGTATACACAAAACCCCCAGGGCTCTTTGTTTGCCCCCTATCCCCCCCCCAACACCTCTTTCTTTGCCCCCTATCCCCCCCAACACTGTTAGGCTAATCTCAGCTGGCCAGATCTGAGACCACCCATCCCCCTTCTCCTCCTGACAGTAGGCCTAGCCAGGCCTAAGAGCCCTTGAGCTACCTCTCCCACCATTACCAGATAGGGAGCATCTCCCATGGGATCAGAGAGGGAAGAAAGAGGAAGTGAGAGACCTTGCAGCTGGATTTACAGGGCAGAGGACATTATGGGTATGAAATACACAGCTCCCTGTGTCCACCCACTGGGCTGGACCCTTGGGACACCGCAGGTGTATCTCGTGTGGCAGCAGCAGGAGGCACCCAGCCTGAACTGCCACAGACCACTTGTGGAGCAGGCAAGCAGAATACATGCCCAAGAGATTTGCTGTGTAACACCTTGAAAGCAAGAAAAAAAGTGGGGAAAAAACAATTGTGCAAGCAGCAGGGGGCACAGACCACCTGAGGCTACTCCAGCACGTTATTTACCAGTGACATCAGAATGCTGCATCAAGGCTACAGTTAAAGTTTGCTGACAAATAATGGAGTAAAAAACTAACAACCTGCTGGAAAAAAAGTGTGTGGTGGGAGAAGAGGAACTCCTGGGCCTCTCTGCTTGGAGCTGATGCTTTTCCATGAAATGGATGTTGATGGTTTACCTTCCTTTATTTCTTACCCTGATATTGCTTCACTAGAGTTGCTCACTGCAGAAATTCTGGAATTAACTGTTGGGTTTGTAACATTTCCCATTTAAATCTTTCACTTTCATCAGCTCAGTCTTTCTGTATGGTTCCTGGTTGAGTTGCTGGAAGGTGTCCAGAGAAGGGCAACAAAGCTGGGGAGGGGTCTGGAGCACAGCCCTGTGAGGAGAGGCTGAGGGAGCTGGGGTTGCTTAGCCTGGAGAAGAGGAGGCTCAGGGGAGACCTTCTTGCTCTCTACAACTACCTGAAGGGAGGCTGTAGCCAGGTGGGGGTTGGTCTCTTCTCCCAGGCACCCAGCACCAGAACAAGGGGACACAGTCTCAGGCTGTGCCAGGGGAAGTTTAGGCTGGCTGTTAGGAAGAAATTCTTCCCAGAAAGAGATTGGCCATTGCAATGTGCTGCCCAGGGAGGTGGTGGAGTCACCATCTCTGGAGGTGTTTAAGAAGAGCCTGGATGAGACACTTGGTGCCATGGTTTAGTTGATCAGATGGTGTTGGGTGATAGGTTGGACTTGATGATCTCAAAGGTCTTTTCCAACCTGGTTATTTTTTTTTCTTTTTTTCTTTTCTTTTCTTTTCTTTTCTTTTCTTTTCTTTTCTTTTCTTTTCTTTTCTTTTCTTTTCTTTTCTTTTCTTTTCTTTTCTTTTCTTTTCTTTTCTTTTCTTTTCTTTTCTTTTCTTTTCTTTTCTTTTCTTTTCTTTTCTTTTCTTTTCTTTCCTTTTCTTTCCTTTTCTTTCCTTTTCTTTCCTTTTCTTTCCTTTTCTTTCCTTTTCTTTCCTTTTCTTTCCTTTTCTTTCCTTTTCTTTCCTTTTCCCTTTTCTTTCCTTTTCTTTCCTTTCCTTTTCCCTTTTCTTTCTTCCCTTCCCTTCCCTTCCCTTCCCTTCCTTCCCTTCCCTTCCCTTCCCTTCCCTTCCCTTCCCTTCCCTTCCCCCTTCCCTTCCCTTCCCTTCCCTTCCCTTCCCTTCCCTTCCTTCCCTTCCCTTCCCTTCCTTCCCTTCCCTTCCCTTCCCTTCCCTTCCCTTCCCTTCCCTTCCCTTCCCTTCCCTTCCCTTCCCTTCCCTTCCCTTCCCTTCCCTTCTCATATATGCATTCATCTCCCTTCATTAGTACAAGAGAATCCTAAAAACCTGCTGCTTTGGGGATTCCCCATCATGATGCCACTGCTTACATCCATCTGTGGAAGCAATCTTTTAATTAATCCCTTCTTAGATCTCCTTCATTTGTTTGCATGGTTGTCTTGCCTCACAGCTGACTGCTCCTTGTGTTGGGAGAAGGAGCAGGGAGATATTTCACAGGGCAAGATACAAACAGCTCAGCAGCTGGATGCTGTTTTGCAGTCTAAGCACTCAAGCAATGTTGATCAATGGTGTTTAGCAATCTAGCCATTAGCCTTTATGGATTGGGGATTTATCCTGTGTTAGAAGGCCAAATCTTAGTTCTTGCTTATTAGATATTCCCTCTGTGTATTTTTTGTTCCTATTTCCTTTATCTGCAAAAGCATGTGAAGCACCTCTGAAAATGAACTGAGAGCTGGTGCAAGTGATGAAGGGACATCTATGTAAAGTACATACAAGGCAGATACAACTTAGCTGCTTTCCTGCAAGAGGCTGAGGACTTGAGTTTTTGACATATGGAGCTCAGCTAGCCAAATGCTTGGGTAGCAAGGGTGAAGGTTTAATGCCACAGAGCCTATTTTTGGAGACTGAGTAAAGTTCATTTGATAGTGGGTTGCTCATGGGAGCCTCCTTATCTGGGGGGAAGCCAGAAGGGACAGCAGTCAGGAAACCCAGTAGGCTGAAGGCAAGCAACAGTCCTTTGCTTTCAGATGTAGGCAGCTGAGGTGAACAAACATTGTTTGTGCTGTAAGTGCTCTTTGAGGTTTTGTCTAGGAAAAGAGAGCCAGGAGGGCACTTGGAGCCAATTTTGCCTCCCCAGCGAACAATGAAACGATGACCTGGATCCTGCATGCAGCAGGAACAGCAAGGTCAGCCATATGGGATGGATTAAGAAGGTGCACAGATAGCTCATACATCTTTTTCCCATTTTTCAGACAATGGAACTGTTTCATTTATTGCTGATTATTAAAACTTTATAGCACTAAAAATAAAAGAATGAATGAAAAAGGGAGAATTCTTGGATACCTTTTAAAGGACTGACCTTATTAAAATAAAGCTGGCAGTGAGTCCTCTTCTGATACTTCTTTTTTTTTTTTTTTTTTTTGCTTCCTTCATAAAGATGGTGTGAGAGGGGAAGGTTTATGGCCTGATAGGCAGCTTGAAGTCAATTTTTCAGTGCAGTTCTTTGGAAGCGAAAGTGGATGCTGCATAATAACCTTCAGCACTCTTGGTACCAGCAGGCCTCGCCAAAGCCCCAAAGAAGTTTCTGTCAGCATTTCTTGCTATACCAAAATGTCTTTTCGTTGGTCAGCTGGCATTTGTTTTCCCTGCTGGGGGCTGGAACACACACAGAAGAGCACTCCAGTGTTTCTGCTGACTAGGAGAGAGACAGCATTCCATGCTGTAATCAGAAGTCTATGGTAGAGCTCTGGAGATGTTGGTGTCACGCTAGTGTAATAAATCATAGAATCAATAAGGTTGAGAGATCATCAAGTCCAAGCTGTCACCCAACACCTCAGGACTAACTAAACCATGGCTTCAAGTGCCACATCCAATCCCTTTTTGAACACCTCCAGGCATGGTGACTCCACCACCTCCTTGGGAAGCACATTCCAATGGCCAATCTCTCTTTCTGGAAAGAACTTTCTCCTCACCTCCAGCCTAGACTTCCCCTGGCACAGCTTGAGACTGTGTCCTCTTGTTCTGGTGCTGCTTGCCTGGGAGAAGAAACCACCACTCCCTGGCTACAACCTCCTTTCAGGTAGTTGAAGAGAGCTATAGGAGAGAGGGTTGTAAAAGTTGCCAGCAATAAAGCCTCTTGATTCACACCACCTCACCTGAACATTTGCTTTATAAACCAGCAATACAACAGACAGGGGGAAAAAATACTGAAAGGCTGGGGACAAAGTTTTAAGCTCAGTCACACAACAGTGGTGCTGCCTTCTCACCAAAGCTGGTTTTTGCATGGCTGAATCTTCTTTCATTGCAAGACTCCATCCACAGGGTAGTAGGTGTTAGCACATGTGGTGGCTGTCTCATAGATCTTGTCTGAAGGATGAAAGGATGTGAAAGTTCTGTAAGGATGTGCTCTGCTTAGATAGTACTTAAAAAACACAAATAGAATAGAGTAGAGTAGAGTAGAGTAGAGTAGAGTAGAGTAGAGTAGAATAGAATAGAATAGAATAGAATAGAATAGAATAGAATAGAATAGAATAGAATAGAATGGAATAGAATAGGAATGGAATGGAATGGAATGGAATGGAATAGAATAGAATAGAATAGAATAGAATAGAATAGAATAGAATAGAATAGAATAGAATAGAATAGAATAGAATAGAATAGAATAAACCAGGTTGTAAAAGACCTTCGAGATCATTGAGTCCAACCTATCACCCAACACCATCTAATCAACTAAACCATGGCACCAAGTGCCCCATACAGTCTCTTCCTAAACACCTCCAGGGAAGGTGACTCCACCACCTCCCCAGGCAGCACATTCCAATGGCCAATCTCTCTTTCTGGGAAGAAAGAAGGTTGCTCTGCAGGAAAGAAAATATCAAAGCAAACCTATGAGAAAAAGAAGGATGACTTTAGTCTGTGGGGATATAAATTTGTGTGTAGGAAAAATGGACATGACTTTAAGTTCTGTCACCAAGATGCCTTGAAAGGGTGTTTTATAATGCATGTTTGGCATGTGCACACCTCTGGGAGAGTAAAGGAGTCTCATTTGGGCCAGGAAGACCTGGCATACCAGGCAGGAATAGTACACTCATACACTACATTCAGTGCTGCCTTTTACCCTCTGTCAGCCCACAGGCACAGCTGAGTCCAGCTGTTGTGAGCACCATATTATTCTTGATTTGCTCTCTTATTTGTAGTGAATGACATTACCCCCAGTTAGCAGCCAGTAACAAGAAGTGTTAGCCAGGGCTCACTTTTGGGACCAGTCTTGTTTAAGATCTTTGCCAGTGATGTGGACAAGGGGATTGAGTGCACCCTCAGTAAATTTATGGATGACATCACACCAAATGAGCGTTGACCTGCAGGACCAGGGAAAATGTTGTCTTGTACTCAGCACTGATGAGGCCACAACTTGAGTACTAGGTTCAGTTATGGGGCACTCACTACAAGGAAGTCATTGCGATGGTGGAGTAAGTCCAGAGAAGGTCAACAAAGATGGCGAAGGGTCTGGACAACAGGACTTGTGAGGAGTGTCTGTAGGAACTGGGGTTGTTTAGTCTGGAGAAAAGGAGGCTGAGGGAAGACCTTCTTGCTCTCTACAACTCCCTGAAAGGAGGTTGGACATAGGTGGACATTGATCCCTCCTCCCAAGAAGCCTGGACATAGGTGGACATTGATCCCTCCTCCCAAGAAGCCTGGACGTAGGTAGACATTGATCTCTCCTCCCAAGAAGCCTGGACATAGGTGGACATTGATCCCTCCTCCCAAGAAGCCTGGACATAGGTGGACATTGATCCCTCCTCCCAAGAAGCCTGGACATAGGTGGACATTGATCCCTCCTCCCAAGAAGCCTGGACATAGGTGGACATTGATCTCTCCTCCCTGAAAGGAGACTGGACCCAAGCGCGTGTTGGTCTCATCTCCCTAGTAACAAGTGATAAGATGAGAGGAAATGGCCTCAAGCAGCACCATGGGAGGGTTGAATTGGACATTAAGAACAATTTCTTGTCTGAAACAATGGCCAGGCAATGGAACAGGTTGCCTAGGGGAAGTGGTGGAGTTGTCATTCCTGGAGGAGTCCAGAAAACATGTAGACATGACACTTTGAGACACGGTTTAGTGGGCATGGTGATGTTGGGTTGAGGGTTGGACTGGATGATCTTAGAGGTCTTTTCCAGCCTTAATGGTTCTATGATTTCTTCTTTTTATTTTCTCCTGACTATTCCCTCTCTTCTATTTTTTTCTCTTTTAATGTGTGAATTACGAAGTGCTTGCAAGAATTATGTCGAGATATATAGTGGAGCGTGACAGACAGAGAGCTAGAAACTTTGGATCAAGTTGAGCTGAGAATGATGCAGACACCAGGCAGGAGCAAGGGTAATAGGTTATCCTGCCTTTGCTGCTTTCCTGAGTCACCTTCGTTAGGAGCTGGAGTTTACTAGAAGGGAGTCATAAGAGCAGAGCTAGAAGTCAGTTTAAGAAGGATATTGAGACACTGAAACGTGTCCAGAGAAGGGCAATGAGGCTGGGGAGAGGTCTGGAGCACAGCCCTGTGAGGAGAGGCTGAGGGAGCTGGGGTTGTTCAGCCTGGAGAAGAGGAGGCTCAGGGGAGACCCAATTGCTGTCTCCAGCTACCTGAAGGGAGGTTGTAGCCAGGAGGGGGTTGGTCTCTTCTCTCAGACAACCAGCACCAGAACATGAAGACGTAGTCTCAAGCTGTGCCAGGGGAAGTTTAGGCTGGAGGTGAAGAGAAAGTTCTTCCCAGAAAGAATAATTTGCCATTGGAATGTGCTGCCCAGAGAGGTGGTGGAGTCACCATCCCTGGAGGTGTTCAAGAGGGGATTGGATGTGGCACTTGAAGCCATGGTTTAGTTAGTCCTGAGGCATTGGGTGGTAGGCTGGACTTGATGATCTCTGAGGTCATTTCCAACCTTATTGATTCTATGATTCTATGATTCTAGTGCAGAGCAGGGTTATGTGCATAGGAATCTAATGCCTGGGACAGACTGTGTGAACATGATTTTCAGTGAGCTGCCTCCCTACGTCCCCCCACACCATCCTTGTGGCAGACACAGAGCAGCTGGATGAGCACAGCTGGAACTTTCAGTCTGTGTTTCAGGATACATTACTTGGTTTTGACCATCAAGGCAAGCGTTTTTGACAGCAGGTCTTGTTCCATTTCACAGCTTGCTTAGGGCATTTTATGCTCTCTTATATGGTACCAGAAAGTTCTCCCTTGGATTCAGCCAGGGGACTGTTTCATGAGCATGTGAAAAGGTACAGCTCGCTTCCCAGCATACGGACTTTGAACATGTGTGACTTTCTCACATGTGGAGTGGAGGAAATCCAGGGGGTGATACCAGTAGTCAAAGAGTTGCTTTTGCACCCAGAGCCGAACTTTGCAGATGGGTTCACATTCTGCACTGCCTCGTTGCCTCTGAGCTCCATAAGCTGACAGAGGCCCCTGTATTAACCGGATAGTTGTGCTGTAATGTGCTCAGCACTGGTGTGAGACTGCTATGCAGAGATGTCTTCTGTTTCTACTTGTAACAGCTTAGCAGCTAATAAACACCATGCAACAACCTCTCTTCTAAACCTCCTCTTAAAATACAGAGTTTGGTTTGCCAACTCCAATGTATTTAAAGCATCTGAGCTTCCGGGAGACTTTGGAAAGTTAACTGAGTGAGAGAGGGCAGATGCAGAAAGACATTTTCGGGAGCAAAAGGCAGCTCCAGTGTCAGAGCATCAGCTCAACACCTCATGAGATGTTTGGGGGATGTAATAGCCTTCTGCATGGAGAGGGCATATGTTCTTGTATTCCATGAAGCATCTCTAGTCATGTTCACTCAGAATGAGGGCTATAACCTCACTCTGTAAAAGAAGCAGAAGGTGAGGGATGAGGAACAGAGCAACCTGCAGCTTTCAGAGAGGACACCCTTTCCTGGGAAGAATCTCCAGGAGATTGTCTCATGAAGAACATGAAGAACATGCTTGTTTGTTTTGGTTTTTTTTTTTCCTCCACTGATAATGCACCTATGTCCTCATGAGCTGTAGAGTTAGAGACTTTCAGCAGAGCTGTCATTCTGTAATGAAAATAAGACCAAATCTGAGACCACAGCCCTTCAGAGAGGGTAGGTCCTCCTTTGGAGTTTTCTTTTTGGTAGTGTCTTAGAAGCGAGTTAGGGACCCAAAACAGAGAAGCCACAGAGCTTTCATAAAAAAGGATCTTTCATTTCTAGCTGAAGTCCAAAACCAGGGAAATTCCCTTTTTGATGGCTTCCCATAGCACTTCAGAACAGTGTCCAGGACTACAAAGTAGTGGGGAATGGTGATTCACACAATCCCTCTCATCCTGTGGGCTGAATCCCAGATCTCCCTCATCAGCAACCACAAAGTGTGGAGGTCTAAGTCTATGAAAAAACATGTCTTGAGGAGCTATTGGTCATGTGTCCCCTGCAAAATAGCCAGAAAGTTTGAGATCCTTGTGCAAAAAGTGAAAGACACTGAGAGACTGTTAGCAGCTTCTGCAGTCCTGGGCTGGAGAAATTTCATTTCACTCCAGTGACCAGCACCTGCGCAGGAAGGCTCGCTTGAGGAATTCACAGAAGCCAAGGTGACCTTTCAGTGGCTGCTGGTAGCCTGTGAAGTGAGGTCAGAGCCCTCTTTCCCTGAAGCTGATACCCTTGCCAGCTGACTGACATTCCTCTTCTCTCCTTGTTCTCCTTTCATTGTATAGGACGGGGCTGGAGGCCATTATGGAGACCTATGCATTCTGGAGGCCCCCTGTGCGCACTCTCACCTTTGAAGACTTTACTACCATGCAGAAGCAGCAAGGTGAGCATACAAAGGGCATGCAAAGAGCTGTGTAAAGAGCAGAAGAGGAGGGTGTAAGAGCAGCAGTGTGCTCTGCTGTGTGGCCAGTGGCCAGGATGGGGGTGTCACACAACTTGTTGACCTTTTGACTGCTACGCAGGCACAGAGAGGATGGATGGAAATGGCGGACAGGCTGTGCCTTATGATGTGCAACCGAGCAAATTAATCTCCCTGGTGTCCTCAGTGCTACAGCTAGAATCTTAAAATGATCCTTGAGGTCTCTTCCAACCTTGGTGATTCTGTGATTAAGAGCTAGAAGGAAATGCAGGAAGGGTTAGGTGAACAGCCACTAGTTAAGCATGAAGAGGGGGCACAGAGAAGCTGAGGGAACACTCCAGCATGTCAGGCACCTTATTCTCCGTTTACAGTTACTGTTTGCCATGTGTGTGGGAACACAAGGAGAAGGGGTCTGTGTCCTCTGCAAGCTTTCAGGGGCCAGAAATGTGACTCACCCCAGGATCATGCTGCCTTGCTTTCAAAACCTGCTGGCCTTACTGGAGGGACTGCATGAGTCTGGGGAGGAATTGCTGGGTTGGCCAAGTGTTTTCCGCTTGTTCATGCTGTATCTTTTCATAGCTGCTGCCCTTTACATCTCTCATTTGCTAAGTAGGGCTTTCATCTCTAGTTTCAGGCTGTGTTACTATTTTTTTTTCAGGAATAGGGCTTCCCCATTCACTTCATTACAGCTATTCCTAGTTAAAAGCACAGGGTCAGTGGAAATAGAGGCATCAGAGCAACCTGGTGCTTTTCAAATTAATTACTATTCCAACATACACACACAAGAAAAGAAACAGTCTGAAAATCTGTTAAAAAAAGGGCATCTCCAAGGTCAAAAAAGTATCAAACCCAAGTGCTCTGTGCAGGTGATTATCCAGTGTGGGAGGTTGAGAGGCCAGCTCTCCCACCACGAGCAAAAGAAAAGACTGAGACAAACGGATTGGAAAAACGGTGGAAAGTTTGAATGGAAAAAAACAATGAAAGTTTTACAGAGAACCACAAGCACTGTGACGAAAGAGAGATCCCAAAGCATACCCAAAGGCATCCCACCCCCCCACCTGGGGGTACACCCAAAACCCCCAGGGCTCTTTCTTCACTCACAGTATCACGGTATCAGACTATCACTAAGGTTGGAAGAGACCTCAGAGATCATCGAGTCCAGCCTGTCACCACAGACCCCATGACTAGACCATGGCACCAAGTGCCACATCCAGTCCCCTCTTGAACACCTCCAGGGATGGTGACTCCACCACCTCCCTGGGCAGCACATTCCAATGACAAACGACTCTCTCGGTGAAGAACTTTCTCCTCACCTCCAGCCTAAACTTCCCCTAGCACAGCTTGAGACTGTGTCCTCTTGTTCTGGTGCTGGTTGCTAGAGAGAAGAGGCCAACCCCTTCCTGGCTACAACCACCCTTCAGGTAGTTGTAGAGAGCAAGAAGGTCTCCCTGAGCCTCCTCTTCTCCAGGCTAAGCAACCCCAGCTCCCTCAGCCTCTCCTCACAGGGCTGTGCCCAAGGCCTCTCAACCAGCCTTGTTGCCCTTATCTGGACATGTTCAAGTGTCTCGATCTCCTTCTTAAACTGAGGGGCCCAGAACTGGACACAGGACTCCAGGTGTGGCCTAACCAATGCAGAGTCCAGGGGCACAATGACCTCCCTGCTCCTGCTGGCCACACTATTCCTAATGCAGGCCAGGATGCTGTTGGCCCTCCTGGCCACCTGGGCACACTGCAGGCTCATGTTTAGGTGGCTGTCAATCAGCACCCCCAGGTCCCTCTCTGTTTGGCAGCTCTCAGCCACTCTGACCCCAGCCTGTAGCTCTGCATGGGGTTCCTGAGGCCAAAGTGCAGCACCCGGCACTTGGACTTGTTGAATGCCATCCTGTTGGACTCTGCCCATCTGTTCAGTCGGTCAAGGTCCCTCTGCAGAGCCCTTCTGCCCTCTAACTGATCAACATCTACTCCCAACCCCAACCCTGGCCCTGGGCGGGAGGACCATGTGACTCAGTAGAGCATGAGACTCTGAGTGTTGAGATCGTGGGTTCAAGCCTGCAGTGGGCAGCAGTATCCTCCCTTTTATACACTAGCTGGGCAGGGAGGGGGAGTGGAACAGACTCAGTTTCCCAGGGGGAAAACACCCTGCAGGGAGGGAAAAGCACTCACAAGCCCTCCACCCTGGTTTTTTTTTAGGATGGGCGTTAACCCACCACATCCACTCTCTCACACCTGAGTTTCACATCATCCCCAAACTTCCCTCTAGACCTTCAATCCTTATGTGCATGACATGGTCTCCTCCAGAGGGAGGAGGGGGTAGGACCTTATTGCTCTTTACATCTCCCAGAAAGGAGGTTGTAGTGAGGTGGGCTTCTGTCTCTTACAAGTAACTAGTGATAGGATGAGAGGAAACAGACTCAAGTGGTGCCAGAGGAGATTTGGGTTGGATATTAGGAAAAAAAATTCTTTACTGAAAGGGTGGTCAGGCATTGGAACAGGCTGCTGGGGGAGTGGTGGAGTAATCATCCCTGGAAGTGTTCAAAAGACATGTAGACAGGGCACTTCAGGGTGTGATTTAATGGTCATGGTGGTGCTGGGTTGAGGGTTTGGCTTCATAACCTTAGAGGTCCTTTCCAACCAAAATGATTCTGTTTTTCTATGAGTCTATCACCAGAGCAGAATCAGAAGGAGATCCAGTACAGGAATCTCTTCTTGCCACCTGTCCCTCACCCCAGATCCCTGTCAACACCTCAGAGTCCAGGTCACTTGCTAAATAATTCTTCTGATGGCACAGCGCTGCAGTAGGACAGGGAACTCTCCTGTTGGCTGCGTTAGTCTCCCCATGCGTGGTCTTGACCACTCGACACTTCTCAAACCGCACAGCATGGGGCAGGAGAGGTTTTGCACAAGCTTAGGGTCATGTTGAGGAGCAATTGTGGTGGGGCACGTGGTCAGAGATGGGTTAAAGCAAGGATTCAGTAATGTTTTCATGACCCACCTAAATAGAAACAGCCGCCTCTTCTGGTCTTGGTGGCCAAAGCAGCCTCCCTCCTCTGTTTCACCCCCTTTTCGGGCTCCCATGCCTCTCCTCTCCTCTCCTTCCATTGGTTATCAGATAACACCCTGGCGGCAAGTCCAGCTACTGCTTACGTGGTAAGGTAATATTAGGAAAGGAAAATATTACACGTATTTATAGCTTGTTTTAATATAGTTTGGCAGCTGAAAAACCAGGAAGCAAGCCAGTACCTTGTGACCAGCCAGGTCTGTACAGACCACCACAGACCACTAGGTTTAGTTCAACCCTCAACTGCAGTTGTGTCCCCATGTTGGTCTCAAAACTCAACACAAAACACTTCTCTCCAGCACTGAATTTAGCCATGAGAAACAACCTCAAGATGATGAACCTTATTACTTATATTACTTCCATCATAGTATTCACCTCTCCAGGGGCTGCTAGTTTGTGATAGGTGCAAAGCCAAGGTACAAGCATATTCTGGTTTAATATCTGACTTCTGGGACAGCTTCCAAGGGCCAGCACCAATATGCTGGTCTGGAGACCTGGGAATTACTGGCAGAAAGAGTGAGGAATGCTGAGGTGACTACAGTAGATTTTGAGTGTCTTGTGTCCAGCAGTGTGCCAGGCAGCCAAGAGGGCCAATGGCATCCTGGCCTGCATCAGGAATAGTGTGGCCAGCAGGAGCAGGGAGGTCATTCTGCCCTGTACTCAGCACTGGTTAGGCCACACCTTGAGTCCTGTGTCCAGTTCTGGGCCCCTCAGTTTAAGAAGGACATTGAGACACTTGAATGTGTCTAGTGAAGGGCAAGGAGGCTGGGGAGTGGTCTGGAGCACAGCCCTGTGAGGAGAGGCTGAGGGAGTTGGGGTTGTTTAGCCTGGAGAAGAGGAGGCTCAGGGGAGACCTCATTGCTGTCTACAACTCCCTGAAGGGAGGTTGTAGCCAGGTGGGGGTTGGTCTCTTCTCCCAGGCACCCAGCACCAGAACAAGGGGACACAGTCTCAAGCTGTGCCAGGGGAAGTTTAGGCTGGAGGTGAGGAGAAAGTTCTTCCCAGGGAGAGTTGTTAGCCATTGGAATGTGCTGCCCAGGGAGGTGATGGAGTCACCATCCCTGGAGATGTTCAAGAGGGGATTGGACGTGGCACTTGAAGACATGGTTTAGTTAGTCCTGAGGTGCTGGGTGACAGGTTGGACTTGATGATCTTCAAGGTCTTTTCCAACCTTATTGATTCTATGATCCTCTGGGAAAGCCCCCAGCCACGCTGCCCTCTCAGGCACCCTCACGAGAGGTGCCGAGTTGCATCGGGTCACCTCTCTCCCTCTTTCTCTCTCTCTCAGGCGGTCTCCCTGTCTCCATGTTAAAACGGATATATAATTTCCTTTATTATCAATGATATAGCAATATTAATAAAAATATTAATAACAGTATCACAGTATCGCCAAGGTTGGAAGAGACCTCGAAGATCATCGAGTCCAACCTGTCACCACAGACCTCATGACTAGACCATGGCACCAAGTGCCACATCCAATCCCCTCTTGAACACCTCCAGGGACGGTGACTCCACCACCTCCCCGGGCAGCACATTCCAGTGGCGAATGACTCTCTCCGTGAAGAACTTTCTCCTCACCTCCAGCCTAAACTTCCCCTGGTGCAGCTTGAGACTGTGTCCTCTTGTTCTGGTGCTGCTTGCCTGGGAGAAGAGACCAACCCCTTCCTTGCTACAACCTCCCTTCAGGTAGTTGTAGAGAGCAATGAGGTCTCCCCTGAGCCTCCTCTTCTCCAGGCTAAGCAACCCCAGCTCCCTCAGCCTCTCCTCACAGGGCTGTGCTCAAGGCCTCTCCCCAGCCTCGTTGCCCTTATCTGGACACCTTCAAGTGTCTCAATGTCCTTCTTAAACTGAGGGGCCCAGAACTGGACACAGGACTCAAGGTGTGGCCTAACCAGTGCTCAACACAGGGCACAATGACTTCCCTGCTCCTGCTGGCCACACTATTCCTGATGCAGGCCAGGATGCCATTGGCCTTCTTGGCTGCCTGGGCACACTGCTGGCTCATGTTCAGGCGGCTGTCGATCAGCACCCCCAGGTCTCTCTCTGTTTGGGAGCTCTCCAGCCACTCTGACCCCAGCCTGTAGCTCTGCATGGGGTTCCTGAGGCCAAAGTGCAGCACCCAGCACTTGGACTTGTTGAATGCCATCCTGTTGGACTCCGCCCATCTGTCCAGCTGGTCGAGGTCCCTCTGCAGAGCCCTTCTACCCTCTAACAGACCAACATCTGCTCCCAACTTGGTGTCATCTGCAAATTTGCTGATGACTGTCTCAATCCCCTCATCCAGATCATCAGTGAAGACATTGAAGAAGATGCGGCCCAGCACTGATAACCTTTATTAATATACAAATGGCCAAAGCGTAGCAAAAGGTTGGCTGTAAGCTTAGAATATATTTACAGTGGGAATGTGCAGGATTTGGGCAACTGTAACAATTTAACTATTTTATGCAAACTGGGAGGAATATAACAGAAGGAGAACAGCCCAGGAGGGAAATGGCATCAACCACAGCAGGCAGGGACTCAACAAGAACAGTTATGCCAAAGAGGCTGTTAATTAATTACTCACAAGGGTTTGTACCCAGGTAGGGAGTGCTGCTGCTCTGTATTAGAGGCTTTGGGGTGCCCTCATGTGCCAGGCACGGCAGGTTGCCGGCAGGAATGCCATGCGCTCATTGATGGCTGGTCTGGCTTCAGCAGACAGCGGGCTGTTAACGACAGGCTCTTGCTTTGTCCTGGGTGAATTGAGGCACAGCAGAATCCTGGTGGCAAGGAGAGGCAGCTCCTAAGCTGCTCCGACTCCTAAGCTCATGGCTTCTCTTGCAGCTTGCGGTGTGTATGCTCATGGCTTTACCCCAGGCACTGGACTGCGCAACTCGAGGCTAGGCAACTGGAGGTAGTTTCAAGACAGACAAGGTCAAAGCAGGTTCAAGCACACAAGGCTTCAGCAAGGCTTCAGCAAGGCTGAGCAAGGCTAAGCAAGGCTTAAGCAAGGCACAGGCAACTAGAAATGAGCCTGTATATAAATCTTGCCAGAGACAGATTGAACCAATAGGGCATTGAAACCAGCACATACCCAATGGGAAGGGGTTCTGCCAGGCTGTGACAGAGACATCATCAAGTCCAACCTATCACCCAGCACCTCATGACTAACTAAACCATGGCTTCAAGTGCCACATTCAATCCCTTTTTGAACACCTCCAGTGATGGTGACTCCACCACCAGCCTGGGCAGCAGAAGGTCTCCCCTGAGCCTCCTTTTCTCCAGGCTAAAAAACCTCAGCTCCCTCAGCCTTTCCTCACAGGGCTGTGCTGCAGACCTCTCCCAAGCCTCATTGCCCTTCTCTGGACATGTTCAAGTGTCTCAATGTCCTTCTTAAACTGAGGGGCCCAGAACTGGACACAGGACTCAAGGTGTGGCCTAAGCAGAGCTGAGTACAGGGGCAAAATGACTTCCCTGCTCCTGCTGGCCACACTCTTCCTGATACAGACCAGGATGCTGTTGGCCTTCTTGGCCACCTGGGCACACTGCTGACTCATCTTCAGCCTACTATCAACCAGTTCCCCCAGGTCCCTTTCTGCCTGGCTGCTCTCCACCCACTCTGACCCCAGCCTGTAGCACTGCCTGGGGTTGTTGTGGCCAAAGTGCAGCACCCAGTACTTGGACTTGTTGAATGCCATCATGTTAGACTCTGCCCATCTGTCCAGCCTGTCAAGGTCCCTCTGCAGAGCCCTTCTACTCTCTAACCAGCCAACACCTGCTCCCAGCTTGGTGCCATCTGCAAATGTACTGATGGTGGACTCAATAGCATCATCCATACCATCAGTAAAGATACTGAACAGGATGGGGTCCAGCACTGATCCCTGGGGCACACCACTAGTGCCTGGCTGCCAGCTGGCTGTGGCACCATTCACCACCACTCTCCGGGCTCAGCCCTCCAGCCAGTTCCTAACCCAGCTCAGAGTGCTGCTGTCCAAGCCAGGGGCTGCCAGCTTGGCCAGGAGTTTGCTGTGGGGGATGGTGTCAAAGGCCTTGCTGAAGTCCAGGTAGACTACAATGCTGTCCTACCAAGGACAAGAACATGACATTTCTGCCAGTGAAACCCTCAATCATAGAAACAAAGCCTCTCTCTTGGAGCATGTAATTCAAAAGTCATCACAACTTTATATGGGCAAGCACCACACTTGACACAATCACAGAGCTGCAGGCAGTTTTAAGAAGAGAAATCCCTCCCTGAGAAAAAGCCAACAAACAACAACCTTTGCAAGAAATGCTCAGAAAAGTGCAGAGGTGGAGAGGCTGGCCTTCTGGAGAATGATGTCACCTGCTCTGCAGTCTGCTTATTACTAGGGGAAAAAATGGGGCTTGGGATTATTGAATGCACATGGCAATGAGGTGTGGGGAAAGCCAAGGATCTATTAAAGTCCTTTAATTGGAATCTATTTTCAAAATGTAGATTGAACCTTGTCCAGGTTCTCATTATTAAGAATATGTGGCTCAGTTTCTTGACTTTAACAGGGAGCTTGAAAAAATAAAAATTATAGGAGAGGAGGGGGAAAGGAATACAAGAGTTCCAGTAAGTCTGGATTGTGTCACTTTCCCAGAGTAGAATGAGCCATTGCTGGCTGCTGTGCCACATACAGTTTCCCACAGGTTATTGTGATGAGCAGATTGCTATCCATGACTGTGTAAGTTATGACAAGACATAGAGGCTAGAAAGGCAGTGACAGCACTGGAATTGTGACCTGTGTCTGATCCTTCCCACAACAGCTGATGCAAGAAGTAAAAATCAAAGGTACCCTGGTGACTAGTAAAAACAATTGCCTCCTAAGCAGAACTTTGGGAGCAGGATGAGATTCACACAATGTGATATATCAGCAGGTTTGCAGCACATAACATTGTAATTCCCCGTTGCTCTTTTGATATACACACATGAAATCCACAAGAGTCACACACAGAACCATGGAATGGAATGGAATGGAATGGAATGGAATGGAATGGAATGGAATGGAATGGAATGGAATGGAATGGAATGGAACGGAACGGAACGGAACAGAACAGAACAGAACAGAATAGAACAGAACAGAACAGAACAGAACAGAACAGAACAGAATAGAATAGAATAGAATAGAATAGAATAGAATAGAATAGAATAGAATAGAATAGAATAGAATAGAATAGAATAGAATAGAATAGAATAGAATTAACCAGGTTGGAAAAGACCTTTGAGATCATTAAGTCCAACCTATCACCCAACACCATCTAATCAACTAAACCATGGCACCAAGTGCCTCATCCAGGCTCTTCTTAACCACCTCCAGTGATGATGACTCCACCACCTCCCTAGGCAGCACATTCCAATGGCCAATCTCTCTTTCTGGGAAGAATTTCTTCCTAACAGCCAGCCTAAACATCCCCTGGCACAGCTTGAGACTGTGTCCTCTTGTTCTGGTGCTGGTTGCCTAGGAGAAGAGACCAACCCCCACCTGGCTACAACTTCCCGTCAGGTAGTTATAGAGAACAGTATGGTCTCCCCTGAGCCTCCTCCTCTCCAGGCTAAGCAACCCCAGCTCCCTCAGCCTCTCCTCACAGGGCTGTGCTCCAGACCTCTCCCCAGCCTTGTTGCCCTTCTCTGGACACGTTGAAGTGTCCCAGTGTCCTTCTTAAACTGAGGGGCCTAGAACTGGACACAGGACTCAAGCTGTGGCCTAACCAGTGCTGAGCACAGGGGCAGAAGGGCTTCCCTGCTCCTGCTGGAAGCAGGGAAATAAAGTGTTATTCTGTGCTGTTCTAGATTTACCATAAATTCCAGTGACTCTTTTAATGTGAGCAAAGGTATAAAAAAGGTCATTTTCTATAATGTACTAATCTCAAATAAAATTTCTAATGAATTTTTTCACTTTTGTGCCACACAGCACATACTTTCCCCTTAAATCTATGGCTCCAAACACCTTTTCCACCCCCCCCCCTCACTGTGAACTGTATCTTAAGGAACCACAAAGCCCTTTTTATGTTTCCCCTACCAGCCCAGTGTCTTGGCAAGAAGTACATTCTGGGTCTCATTTAGACCTTTTAAAGATTTTTACCAGTGGATTCATGATTTGATAATTGGCCAAGGGCTCTAGAGAGAAAACAGGTGGTGATACTCTGAGAATTATAGAATCTTTTTGGTTGGAAAAGACCTTTAAGATCATCAAATCCAACCATTCTCTCACTGGAACAAATATGGTGCTAAATTGTGTCCCTCAGCACCACATCTCTATGCCTTTTAAACACCTCCAGGGATGGAGATTCAGCCACCTCCTTGCAGAGTCCGTTCCAGTGCCCAACCCCAGTCAAGAAGCTTCTTTTTAATACCCAATCTAAACCTGGCACTACTTAAGGCCATTTCTTCCTATTAGAATAGAATAGAATTGGAATAGAAATAGAATAGAATAGGAATAGAATAGAATAGAATAGAATAGAATAGATAGAATAGAATAGAATAGAATAGAATAGAATAGAATAGAATAGAATAGAATAGAATAGAATAGAAAGAATAGAATGAATAGAATAGAATAGAATAGAAAGAATAGACTAGACTAGACTAGACTAGACTAGACTAGAATAGAATAGAATAGAATAGAATAGAATAGAATAAACCAGGCTGGAAGAGACCTTTGAGGTCATCGAGTCCAACCTGTCACACAACACCATCTAATCAACTAAACCACAGCACCAAGTGCCTCATCCAGTCTCTTCCTATTCTGTCACTTGTAAGGAAGAAGAAGAGACCAATGCCCACCTCAGTGCAATCTCCCTTCAGGGACCTGTAGAGGGTGAAATCTCCCCTCAGCCTCCTTTTTTCCAGCCTACACAATGCCAGCTCCCTCACACACTCCTTACCAGATCTGTTCTCCAGATCCTTTGCCAGCTTCCTCTGCACCGTCTCCAGTGTGTCAATGTCTTTCTTGTAGCGGGGGCCCAAAAACTGGACTCAGGACTCAAGGTGTGGCCTCACCAGTGCTGAAGGGACAATCCCTTCCCTGGTCCTACTGCTCACACTATTCCTAATACAGGCCAGGATGCTGCAGGCCTTCTGGGCCTCCCGGACACACACTGGCTCATGCTCAGCTGGCTGTTAATCAACACCTGTGGGTCTTGCTTTACTGAACAGCTTTCCAGCCACTCTTCCACAGGCCTGGAGCATGGAGTTGTCATGACCCAAGTGCAGAATCTGGTACTTGGCCTTGTTGCATCTCATATAATTGGTCTCTGCCCAGCCATCCAGCCTGACCACATGTCCCTGTACAGCCTTCCTGTCCTTAATCCAGTCAACACTCTCTCCCAACATAGTGCCATCTGCAAACTTACCAAAGCTGCACTCAATCCTCTTGTCCAGATCATTGATAAAGACTTTAAAGAGGCTGGATGAGGCACCTGGTGCCATGGTTTAGTTGATTAGATGGTGTTGGGTGATAGGTAGTTGTAGAGAGCAAGAAGGTCTCCCCTCAGACTCCTCTTCTCCAGGCTAAGCAACCCCAGCTCCCTCAGCCTCTCCTCACAGGGCTGTGCTCCAAACCCCTCCCCAGCTTTGTTGCCCTTCTCTGGACACCTTCCAGCATCTCAACATCTTTCCTAAACTGAGGGGCCCAGAACTGGACACAGGACTCAAGGTGTGGCCTAACCAGTGATGAGTACAGGGGCACAATGACTTCCCTGCTCCTGCTGGCCACACTATTCCTGATGCAGGCCAGGATGCCATTGGCCTTCTTGGCCACCTGGGCACACTGCTGGCTCATGTTCAGCCTACTATCAACCAGTGCCCCCAGGTCCCTCTCTGCCTGGCTGCTCTCCAGCCACTCTGACCCCAGCCTGTAGCTATTATCTCATCTTTCCCTATTTGGGCAAGTACTTCATTTTTGGTTTGTGACCAAAGGTGCAGTAACTTGGAAGAGAGTGAGTAAGTTTCATAAGTCATCCTTAGGGTCCACACATGTATGTGTGCACAGACTGGAAATGGGATTCCAGTTTTTGTGTCATTTTGGTTTTGTACATGAGTGTGATCCCATTTCTTTATGGGTGTATTCAAGCATAGTAGAATATTGCAAAAAGTCTGGGAAGAGTTGGTCTCTCCCACACTTTAGAAAGTTCCTCTACAGATGTGTACACATCTGTAAAGTTTTCACCAAAATCAGACCTTCCAGGAGTGACAGTGTATGTCTGCATGGCCAGGCTCCTCTGGCTGTGCTCCATACTGGCCAGATAGATGCCAGCTCCCAGCCAGCTCCATCTGGAAAGCTGGAGAGATTCATTAGTGTGGCTCTGTGCCCAAGCGACTCTAACCAGCCTATTAGGAAGGTGTATTAGCTCGAGTGCCAGGAGAGCTATGAGCCAGGTGAATGACTAGTGGCCACAGCCCCTCTTTCCAGGACCCTCAAGTGCTTAGCCACATGGCTATCACACAGTGGAGATGCCAATGTGTTGGGCATGTGCCAGAGGAGTGGCTGTGGCTCCCTCAGGAGACTGATCAGCAAAGGTGTGCAAGAATCGCTTCCAAGCATCTGGCCTTTGGGCTTGCTCATATCTGAAGATGGGAGAAGATGGTGGGGCTGAAGATGTGGGCTAGACACTGTCCTGTTCAGCTGAGAGCAGGCTTGGCCATGTAGTCTGACCATGCAGATCCTGTAACTTGTATCTATGACCATGAGAATCATAGAATCAATAAGGTTGGAAAAGACCTCAGAGATCATCAAGTCCAACCTATCACTCAACACCTCAGGACTAACTAAACCATGGCACCAAGTGCCACTTCCAATCCCCTCTTGAACACCTCTAGGGATGGGGACTCCACCACCTCCCTGGGCAGCACATTCCAATGGCAAATTACTCTTTCTGGGAAGAACTTTCCCCTCACCTCCAGCCTAAACTTCCCCTGGCACAGCTTGAGACTGTGTCCTCTTGTTCTGGTGCTGCTTGCCTGGGAGAAGAGACCAACCCCTACCTGGGTACAACTTCCCTTCATGTAGTTGTAGACAGCAATAAGATCTCCTCTGAGCATCCTCTTCTCCAGGATACACAAGACTGTAGGTGGAAGCAGGATGAGCTGTTTAAGGAGAGCTTACACTCAAACAATTACTTTGTGATGACTGACACATTGAAATGTAAAATCTTAAGACAAATCCCCTTGCAGTTCCCACCCTTGTCAGAAGATAAAAGCACAAGCTCTCAGTACCCTCAGCCACCTCTCTTCTTAACTCTATAATAGAGTTGTAGGTTGCTGATTTGGTCAGATAATGGCAGCAATCAAGTTGCCCAAAGTAACACTCTTGACTGCCTGGTGACACTCTGCTGTTGCACAGAGCATGGGGCTCATGTTTAGATGCTTTATGCTGACTGCTTCAGTTTACACTTGCTCTCCATCTCTGCATTAAGCAAAGACTTCAAGACTGAGAGGTTTGAATGGAGGCACTGCAGGTCATGGTGGTGACTGATACTGGGAAACATAAGCAAGACAAATAGGCCTCAGTGGAGTCCTAAGTGTGATTTATGTGTCTGCTTCAGATGAAAGAGGTTGGGCTAGGAAGAACATCTTCACAGACAGAGAGACTGGCCATTGGAATGTGCTGCCCAGGGAGGTGGTGGAGTCACCATCACTGGAGGTGTTTAAGAAGAGAGTGGATGGGGCACTTGGTGCCATGGTTTAATTGATTAGATGGTGTTGGGTGATATGTTGGACTTGATTTCAAAGGCCTTTTCCAACCTGGTGTGGTCTATTCTATTCCATTCCATTCCATTCCATTCCATTCCATTCCATTCCATTCCATTCCATTCCATTCCATTCCATTCCATTTTATCCTATCCTATCCTATCCTATCCTATCCTATCCTATCCTATCCTATCCTATCCTATCCTATCCTATCCTATGGGTCAACTGGCTAGTATGGTGCTGTTTGTAAGAGAGATCCCAGAAAATTTTCCATGCACAACTGCTTCAGACTTCCTTGGCACTGGTGCTCTCCCCACTGTCTCACTGTTGCCAGAAAGTTCTCCTGGCTAATGCTGGTTGCTGGCAGATGAGTTTTCCATCTACACTGTACTGTCAGAAGTTCTGTACGTGTCCTGTCCCATATGGAAGAGACCCTGGTTGCCAGGATGCCCTGGCATGCTGAATGCTCCAAGAATACTCCACCCCTCTCATTTTAAGACATACCAGACCTGTGGATTTGGCATGTTTGAGCTTGCAGTTTACCCTCTAATTGTCCTGTGATGGGCTATGCCCATCCTGGAAGCAGGGGGGAGGGCTTGTGAGAGTTTTTGCCCTCCCTGGAGGGTGTTTTCCCCTGGGAAACTGACTTGGTCTGTTCCACTCCCCCCGCCCCCACGTCCAGCAGGGGTATAAAGGGGAACACATTGCAGCCATTGCTCTCTTCCTTCTGCTTTGTGGGGATGAGAGAGAGTTGCTGCTGGCTTGCTGTTTCCCTGCCACATGGTCCTCCCTGCTGCTTCCACACTTTGCAAAGGACTGGTTCTGTATTTCATATTTCTTTCCCATCCATCCTTGTTCCTTACCCTTGTGAGCCCTGCCTGTCATTGTTACATAAAGACCATTCTTTACCTCTCTACTTCCAAGCTGAACCCAAATTATTTCTTGGTGGATTTGCTCCCTTCCTTTTTTTTTCTCTCTATTGGGAAAGAGGAGGGGGAGGAGTGGGGGAGGAATTCCCAGCCTTGTCCCCATCTGAGCTCTTAAGCCCCAAAACAATGCAATACAATACAATACAATACAATACAATACAATACAATACAATACAATACAATACACCAGGTTGGAAGAGACCTTCAAGATCATCGTGTCCAACCCATCAACCAATCCAACCCACCTAAACAACTAAACCATGGCACCAAGCACCCCATAAAATCTCCTCCTGAACACCTCCAGTGTCCACCTCCACCTGTCTACAACCTCCCTTCAGGTAGCTGTAGAGAGCAATAAGGTCACCCCTGAGCCTCCTCTTCTCCAGGCTAAGCAGCCCCAGCTCCCTCAGCCTTTCCTCATAGGGCTTGTGTTCCAAACCCCTCACCAGCTTTGTTGCCCTTCTCTGGACACGCTCCAGCAGGTCAACATCCTTCCTAAACTGAGGGGCCCAGAACTGGACACAGGACTCAAGGTGTGGCCTAACCAGTGCTGAGTACAGGAGCACAATGACCTCCCTGCTGCTGCTGGCCACACTGTTCCTGATGCAGGCCAGGATGCCATTGGCCCTCTTGGCTGCCTGGGCACACTGCTGGCTCATGTTCAGCTTACCATCGACCAGCACCCCCAGGTCCCTCTCTGCCTGGCTGCTCTCCAGCCACTCTGACCCCAGCCTGTAGCACTGCCTGGGGTTGCTGTGGCCAATGTGCAGAACCCGGCACTTGGATGTGTTCAATCTCCTGCCCTTGGACTCTGCCCATCTGTCCAGCCTGTCGAGGTCCCTCTGCAAAGCCTCTCTGCCCTCCAGCAGATCAACTGCTGCCCCCAGCTTGGTGTCATCTGCAAATTTACTGATGATGGACTCAATGCCCTCATCCAGATCATCAATAAAGATGTTGAAGAGCATGGGGCCCAGCACTGATCCTTGGGGCACACCACTAGTGACAGGCCGCCAGCTGGATGTGGCACCATTCACCACCCAGTTAAGGCTCAAACCACCTCATGTGCTTAAGACAAGCTTAGTCTTAGATAAAGGAAAAGCAAGGGTCTGCTGGGAAGATGTGGAGAGACAGCACCGTTACCAAGGCTTGGAAGGACAAAGGTGGCAGGAAGGTGAGACTAGTCAGAAGCTACTTGAGGGGAAGTTTAATGACAGCTCTTATTTGTACCCAGAAGAGAAGCTGTACTTTTTCCCTTATCCTTGGGGGTAAAGATACTTGACACTGGTGCACAGCCAGAATTTCTAGGCAGTGTCACAAGAAGGAATGCTGGCATGCAGAAGGAGGTTTGCCTTTAGACTCCACCCTCTCCACAGAGTTTCTCTGTGTCCCTCCATGATTTCATTCTTCTTTTTCCCACCTTCCCTTCTTACTTTTCAGTCCAGTGTGTAAGTTTTGACCTTTCTTGTACTAATCTTTCTCCACTTCTCCTCTTTGGAAATGACCTTATCCTTTTGATGAGGTCAACTTAGTTCTCACTTGTATGCCTGTAGAGAGAGCAGCCTCCTTTCAGGATGCCACCAGTGCTTGGCTAAGCCCTGGGCATTAATGGCAGGGCACTGTGTGGACAGACACGTTCATTAGAGGTCTTTCACAGCCTTAGCAGTTCTGTGGTTCTAGGACCAGCCATGCTGAGCAGGGTTCAGATGCAAAGGAAGGGGCTTTGAAGTTTGGAACCTTATATTTTACACAAATGTGGCTTGCTAAGCTATCTGAGACTGATTCATGCAGAGCCAAAAATGTTCTTCTGGAGAAAATAGTAATTCATCACTTTGGAATCATGACAAGTGTGGAGGTGAGAGATACTTTGACTTCCCTGTTTAATGCTGTTGGTGTTGGCAACAATTTCTAGAGGGAACAGCAGGTAGAGAAAAGAAAGAGAGGAAAAGTATTGAGGGATTAATTTTGTTCTTGCTTAAATGTGAGTTCAGCTGACTTAAAGCAGACCTAAACATAATCTTGTCTATCAGTTTAACTGGATTGGTTTGTATCTATGCCTTCCATTAAGATGACATACACACCTGTGTACTGGAGACTGTGGCATGGTGTGGATGCACTTGCTGGGATTGCTGCCATCTCTAGGGGTATTTGGCTGGCTTTGTAACAACTGCAGTCCAAATTATAACTTCACAAAATCCAGGCTGCCTTTGGCCCCCTACTTGGTGCTGCCAGAAAAGATGGGTAAGAATCATAGAATCAATAAGGTTGGAAAAGACCTCAAAGATCATCAAGTCCAACCTGTCACCCAACACCCCAGGACTAACTAAACCATGGCACCAAGTGCCACGTCCAGTCCCCTCTTGAACACCTCCAGGGATGGTGACTCCACCGCCTCCCTGGGCAGCACATTCCAATGGCTAACAGCTCTCTCTGTGAAGAACTTTCTCCTCACCTCAAGTCTAAACTTTCCCTGGAACAGCTTGAGACTGTGTCCTCTTGTTCTGGTGCTGGTTGCCTGGGAGAAGAGACCGACCCCCACCTGGCTACAACCTCCCTTCAGGTAGTTGGAGAGAGCAAGAAGGTCTCCCCTGAGCCTCCTCTTCTCCAGGCTAAACAGCCCCAGCTCCCTCAGCCTCTCCTCACAGGGCTGTGCTCAAGGCCTCTCCCCAGCCTCGTTGCCCTTCTCTGGACATGTTTAAGAGTCTCAATGTATGGGTAAGAAATATCCTTCAGAGCGGAGTGGAGCTGTTTGCCTTAGGAAGAGAATGAGCTGATATGGGCCTTGCTTTGTATTGTTTCCCATTCCACTTAAAGGTGTGAAGATTGTTCTGCAAATGATCAAGAGCTTCAGGTTTCCTTGTTGTGCTCTGTGGCAGAAGTGTGCTGCATCCTGTGATTGTGGTTGGCATTAGATGCAAAATGTTCTTGAAAGAGAGTCCTCAGGTCTGTCATTTTCTCCTGCTGGTCTCTCACCTCCTTCCCATTTTAAAGTTACAGAGAAAACATAGTTTTTTAACTTTGTATCCTAATTATCATAGTATCATAGTATCAGTCAGGGTTGGAAGGGACCACAAGGATCAGCTAGTTCCAACCCCTGCCATGGGCAGGGACACCCCACACTAGATCAGGCTGGCCACAGCCTCATCCAGCCTGGGCTTAAACACCTCCAGGGACGGGGCCTCAACCACCTCCCTGGACAACCCATTCCAGGGCTTCACCACTCTCATGGGGAAGAACTTCCTCCTCACACCCAGCCTGAATCTGCCCACCTCCAGCTTCATTCCATTCCCCCTAGTCCTATCACTACCTGAGAGCCTGAGAAGTCCCTCCCCAGCCTTCCTGTAGCCCCCTTCAGATACTGGAAGGCCACAATGAGGTCACCTGGGAGCCTTCTCTTCTCCAGACTGAACAGCCCCAACTCCTTCAGTCTGTCCTCACAGGAGAGGTGCTCCAGCCCTCAGCTCATCCTCATGGCCCTTCTCTGGACACCTTCCAGCACCTCCAGATCCCTCTTGGAATAGGGGCTCCAGAACTGGAGGCAGTACTCCAGGTGGGGTCTCAGCAGGGCTGAGTAGAGGGGGAGAATCCCCTCCCTTGACCTGCTGGCCACACTGCTCTTCATGCAGCCCAGGATCTGATTGGCTTTCCATCCTGCAAGTGCACACTGAGAGCTCTTGTTGAGCTTCTCATCCACCAGCACCCCCAAGTCTCTCTCCTCAGGGCTGCTCTCCAGCCAGTCCCTGCCCAGCCTGGATTTGTGCCTGGGATTGCCTCGACCCAGATGCAGGACCCTGCCCTTGGTCTTGTTGAAGCTCATGAGGTTGGCTTGTGCCCACCTCTCCAGCCTGTCCAGGTCCCTCTGGATGGCATCCCTTCCCTCCAGCGTGTCTGCTGCACCACACAGCTTGGTGTCATCAGCAAACCTGCTGAGGGTGCACTCAATGCCACTGTAATTACTGTGTTGTCAGCTCAGGGTTTTCCCACTGGCCTGCAAACAGGGATAGTTCAGAGCAGAATCACTTCAGTCTCTCTTTGGGGTTAACCTGAAACATGGAATTCTCAATTTGGCAACCATTAAGCAACCTTCACAATTGCCTATCAGAGATCTCTACTTACTCTGTGGAGCCAAAGCCTCAGTTGTGGGTATAACTTCACCACAGCTCCTTAGCAGATGTTTAAAGCCTTGTGCTCTAGGTAACCAAGGTGAGTCTCTTCTGCATAGTCCTTAACGGTTAACTGTGGGGTGAAGGAAGATTGAAATGAAAACATTGCAGGTGTTAATTTATCCTACATATTTTACTTGAGACACATCATTCCATGTTCACAGCTATATATACCTTTTCTCCAAACACTGCCAGCACAGAGAATAATTCAAGCAAACTGGCAAAAATGTTTCACCCCACAAGACTGCACTCCCTTAAGCACAGAACTGATTTTCCCAGCTGACCATGGAAGTTTCCTCTGCCTCAGAATCTTGTCTATAAATAACCTCTTCCCGAGCTCAAAATTGTGCCATCAGCTTCTTCACAGAATTGTTTTGCTTGGAAAAGACCTTCTAGATCATTGAGTCCAACCATCCTCTGTCAAGTCTGGTGCCAAACCACGTCGCTCAGCACCACATCTCTGCATCTTTGAAACACCTCCAGGGACAGTGGTTCAACCACCTCCCTGGGGAGCCTGTTCTAGTGTTTGAAAACCTTTTCAGTGAAGAAGTTTCTTCTAATACCCAGTCTAAACCTCACCTGGAATAAACTGAGGCTACTTCCTCTCATCCTACCACTTGTATCCTGGCCAAGCTGTCAGACCCTGGCTTGGACAGCAGCACTCTGAGCTGGGTTAGGAACTGGCTGGAGGCTGAGCCCAGAGAGTGGTGGTGAATGATGCCACATCCAGCTGGCAGCCAGGCACTAGTGGTGTCCCCCAGGGATCAGTGCTGGGCCCCATCCTGTTCAATATCTTCATAGACGATATGGATGAGGGGATTGGGTCAGTCATCAGCGAATTTGCAGATGACACCAAGTTGGGGGTAGGTGTTGATCAGTTAGAAGGTACAAGAGCTCTCCAGAGGCATCTTGACAGACTGGACAGATGGGCCAGGAGTCCAACAGGATGGCATTCAACAAGTCCAAGTGCTGGGTGCTGCACTTTGGCCACAACAATCCCATGCAGAGCTACAGGCTGGGGTCAGAGTGGGTGGAGAGCAGCCAGGCAGAAAGGGACATGGGGGTATTGATTGAGTCCTGTGTCCAGTTCTGGGCCCCTCAATTTAAGAAGGACTCTTGAACATGTCCAGAGAAGGGCAATGAGACTGGGGAGAGGTCTGGAGCACAGCCCTGTGAGGAGAGGCTGAGGGAGCTGGGGTTGCTTAGCCTGGAGAAGATGAGGCTCAGGGGAGACCTTCTTGCTCTCTCCAACTACCTGAAGGGAGGTTGTAGCCAGGTGGGGGTTGGTCTCTTTCTCCAGGCAACCAGCACCAGAACAAGGGGACACAGCCTCAAGCTGTGCCAGGGGAGGTTTAGGCTGGAGGTGAGGAGAAAGTTCTTCCCAGAGAGAATAATTGGCCATGGGAATGTGCTGCCCAGGGAGGTGGTGGAGTCCCCATCCCTGGAGGTGTTCAAGAGGGGATTGGACGTGGCACTTGAAGCCATGGTTTAGTTACTCAGGAGGTGTTGGGTGACAGGTTGGCCTTGATGATCCTTGAGGTCTTTTCCAACCTTATTGATTCTATGTTTCTATGAATTGTTTTGTTTGGAAAAGGTGTTTAGTATCATCAAATCCTTACTTTCCGTTTGTTACTGTTCTTGGCAGTACTACCAAAAGCACTAACAGTATTGTTTTGACCAAAAGCCAGGTCAAACCCCCTGTTTTCCCAGGTCAGAACATGTGAGCATCCCTGCTATGGAGAATAATGAATTCTATGAGTTGTAGCATAAATGTGACGTAATACATTGGTACTACTGACGTGCATTTATGTCAGTATTTTGTTAACAGGAGTGACACAACAAATGGGACCCCTTTTAGAACTAAAGTGTGTGACTGAAAACCCTGACACATCCCCTTTCTCCACCCTGAAGAACAGCCCATAGCTTCAGACTGTCTCACTTCATTTTGGTGCTTGTTTCTGCCTTCAGCCAGTACTGCTGCACCATTAGCCATCTGAAAAAGCTGTCTAGGGGTGCAGAAGTCCAACCTGCTTCCAGCCACTTCCTGTTGCAAGCCCCCAGAATGGATGATAAAGCATGCTTGCAGTGAGGCCACACAGCTCACTGACTGGTAGTCTTCCCCTTCAGACCAGGAGAGAGCAGAAAAGACTTCTCTTTTTTCATCCCCTAAAGAGAAAAAAGACTAGACAAGCATGCCTGGACAAGGCAGACCTCTTGACTGATGAAGTAATGCTTCCTTGCAGCTTTTCCTGCTGCCTTGGATTGCTCTGTGGTGAGCTTGCTTCCCTGTCCTATTTTAAAAGGGAGGAAAACCTCAGTTGAAAAACAAAGCCATGACAGAAAAGCAGCAGGAAAGACCAGGGATGCTATTAATAAAGCGAGGGCCCTTGCCAAGAGAGGTTGAGTTTTCCAGGGGCCATTTTACCACCCTTGTTTCTTTATTAAACTAAGTTGTTTCCTAACGAGACCTACTCATTCTGCAACTGTGATCCCTGCCTCTGAACATCTTCCCTTGTGTTTTTGTTTTTGTTTTGTTTTTGTTTTGTTTTGTTTTGTTTTGTTTTGTTTTGTTTTGTTTCGTTTTGTTTCGTTTTGTCTTGTTTTGTTTTTCAGGAGGCAGCACAGGCACCTCCCCAACCACCTCCAGCACGGGGACTCCATCGCCCTCCGCTTCCTCTCACCTTCTCTCTCCATCCTGCTCCCCTCCAGCCTTTCACCTGGCCCCAAACACGTTCAATGTTGGCTGCCGGGAGAGTCAGCTTTGCAACCTCAACCTGTCTGATTATCCCCCGTGTGCCAGGAGCAACATGGCTGCCTTGCAGAGCTACCCAGGGCTGAGCGATGGTGCCTACAACCGGCTGCAGAGCGGCACCGCTTCTGCCTCGCAGCCCTCCGAAACCTTCATGCCTCAGAGGACTCCATCCTTGATCTCAGGAATGCCAACTGCTTCCTCCCTGCCCAGCAACAGCAAGATGGAGGCGTACAGCGGCCAGCTGGGATCCTTCCCCAGCTCCCAGTTTCAGTATGTCATGCAAGCTGGCAACCCTGCCTCCACCTCCTCCTCTTCACACATGTTCGGTGGTGGCCACATGCAGCAGAGCTCCTACAATGCCTTCTCCCTGCACAATCCCTACAACCTCTATGGATACAATTTCCCTGCTTCCCCCAGGCTGGCGGCAAGCCCGGAGAAACTCACCACCTCCCAAAGCACTTTACTCTGCTCTTCCCCTTCCAGCGGGGCCTTTGGAGAGAGGCAATACCTTTCCACAGGGATGGATCACGGGATGCACATGATCAGCCCTCCCTCCAGCAACCAGCAGACGGCCAATGCCTGTGACAACAGACAGTATGGGGGCGTTCAGGGCTCCTCCTCACAGATGTCTGTGCACATGGTCTAACAAGCCACGCCTCTCCTTGGACATCGAAGGCAGCTGGACCTTCATCCTTTCCAGGGGGAAACTCATCCCAGTACCTTTTTGCCTTCAAACTTATAGTGGAACTAATATTGTAATGATCAATAAGAACACAAGCCATCTCGGTGTGCACAACAGAACCTTGTGAAAAGCCTCCACTGACTGCCATTGCAGTTTGTTGTAGCCCAGGACCTCCAGACCTGGCACGGAGTGTCTGCTTTTTCTGGACATTGCAGAGAGAAGGACATGACTTCAATGAGAAGCTGGAGTTGAGCAGCTGAATATACTCTTTATGCATTAACTCTCAGCTAGCATGAGCTCTCAACATGGAGGCAGCTGTCCTCCTGTACTGTCTCCTTTGGACGCTGAAGAGCAGCAGTCTCCCAAGGCTTCATCCTCTGAAGCTGCATTGCCCATGGCTTTAAAGACCTCCTCCTTCCCAGACTGTTCCTCATTGCTGGTGTGGCTAAGCCTATTAATGGAAGCTGACAGTGGTCCATGCATCCTTCACCCACTGTAGCACAGGAATGACACTGCTGGGCTGGGGCTTCTCCTCCAAAAGAGGTTACTGCATTTTCACCACGGCTCTACCCAATTGGTAGGATCAAGCTTTCCAGCAGCCAGCCTACAGATGGAGATGTGAGAAAGAGAGAGGAAAGTTTTAACCCACAAATGAGCCTCAGACATAAGTGGGGAGTGATCTTCAGAAAGATGCATGGGGAGCTCCTGTAGACATGGCCCAAAGTGATGCACCCAAACCGAACGTCTGACAGCCTTTGTGGGGAATCTGTCCTACTCGTGCTCAACCCAGTGGGAGGAAACTGTCCAGACTGAGCTCACAGGGAAGAGCAATAAGAGAGCTCTGCTCTGAAGAAGTGCAGTTGGCCTCCTTCACCATGCATGCAAGAGCTGCTAGAGAAAACCATTAGCATGTCAGAAACAGGAAGGTCGACTACTGGCCAGCCCTCTGCCTGCCACATGACCTCTGTTTAACCATGGAATCATTAAGGCTGGAAAAGACCTCTAAGATCATCAAGCCCAACCATCACCACACCACTGCCGTGCCCACTAAACCATGCCCCGAAGTGTCTAACCAAATAGATTCTTGTCCTTTGACATTTTCCTTTTCTGATTTGGTTTTTTTTTTTTCCTTCTTCTTCTTCTTCTTCTTCTTCTTCTTCTTCTTCTTCTTCTTCTTCTTCTTCTTTTTCTTTCTTTCAAGTCCTTTAAGAATAAACAATTGTAGCTTGGTGCAAGCTATGCATTTAAAGTTGTGTGACAAATGCAAATACCAAGTAACAGAACACAGATATTATTGAGATTTGTTGTTGTGAGGTGTTGTAGATAAATGTATTTATGTGCCTAGTGAGGGATTCAATATTATGAATATAAAAGAGGGCAATAAAAATGGTATGTAAAATATGTATGAAGAAAAAAAAAAAAAAGTGTATAAAGATTTGCCCTATGCACGGAACTCTGTTTCTAAGTGCCAAGCACAGAATGCGCTAAATAAATCTTTGCCTTTGTTCCCTCGGTGTTCTTCTCTCTCTGTGAGGCTTCCTCGCTGCTCTGCTTTACAGATGGGACCCTCTCAAACACTGCCACGTGTGCTGGCACAACCAGGGACATGAAGACACAAAGCTGAATTGGGAAGCCCAGGCAATATTTCAATGTAAATAAAGATCCTGTCTTCTCAAAACATGTTAAGAATTCACAGAATCATAGAATCAGTAAGGTTGGAAAAGACCTCAGAGATCATCAAGTCCAACCTGTCACCCAACACCTCAGGACTAACTAAACCATGGCACCAAGTGCCACGTCCAATCCCCTCTTGAACACCTCCAGAGATGGGGACTCCACCACCTCCCTGGGCAGCACATTCCAATGGCTAACAGCTCTCTTTGGGAAGAACTTTCTCCTCACCTCCAGCCTAAACTTCCCCTGGCACAGCTTAAGACAGTGTCCTCTTGTTCTGGTGGTGGTTGCCTAGGAGAAGAGACCAATCCCCACCTGGCTACAACCTCCCTTCAGGGAGTTGTAGACAGCAATGAGGTCTCCCCTGAGCCTCCTCTTCTCCAGGCTAAACAACCCCAGCTCCCTCAGCCTCTCCTCACAGGGCTTGTGCTCGAGGCCTCTCCCCAGCTTCGTTGTCCTTCTCTGGACACGTTCACGTGTCTCAATGTCCTTCTTGAACCAATAGAATTAATAAGGTTGGAAAAGACCTCAGAGATCATCAAGTCCAACCTCTCACCTATTATTAGTTTGTTACATGTTTATTACTGATAATGAAGTAATAGAATTGGGTTGGAAGAAACATTTTGAGGATCACCTAGTTTACCCCATCAATAATATTTATCACTACATTAGTGACCACAACTCGTAACCAATATTAGCATTTACTGGTCTGAATCATAGAATCATAGATTCAATAAGGCTGGAAAAGACCCCAGAGATCATTAAGTCCAACCTATCACCCCACACCTCAGGACTAACTAAACCATGGCTTCAAGTGCCACGTCCAATCCCCTCTTGACCACCTTCAGGGATGGTGACTCCACCACCTCCCTGGGCAGCACATTCCAATGGCAAATCTCTCTTTCTGCTAAGAACTTCTTCCTGACATCCAGCCTAAACCTCCCCTGGCACAGCTTGAGACTGTCCTCTTGTTCTGGTGCTGGTTGCCTGGGAGAAGAGACCAACCCCCACCTGGCTACAACCTCCTTTCAGGTAGTTGTAGAGAGCAATAAGGCTTCCCCTTGAGTGTTCTCCCAGTTGAGTGCTTGGGATTGGCAAGGTGCCTGCCTTCACAGCAGGCATGTCTGATGGGCAGGTAGAGATATCATTTTGATTGTTAAAGTCTCCTAAAAAGCTCTTCAGTATTATATCTCACAGCCAATCCAGAAAATAGTCCTTACAAATAACAGTAGAATCTGTTTCTCATTTAAAAATGTAATTTTTGAGTGTGTGTCAGTTTTCCAGCTGCACCACACTTCCAATACGATGTTGAGACATTAAAGCTGAAAGCAGCTGAGAAGCTGAAGCCCCTCCAAACCCAGCTTGGGAGCTATGGCTGCAGAGTTTAAAACCTTCCTTGTCACAGAATCACATGGATGGGATTGGAAGGGACCTCTGAAGATCATCTAGTCCATTCCCCCTGCTAGGGCAAGATCAGCTAGAGTAAATCACACAGGAACATGTCCAGAAGGATTTGAAATACCTCCAGATATGGAGACTCAACAGCCTGTGGCAGCCTGTTCCAGTGCTCTGCCTCCTCAAAGGGAAGATTTTTTCCCTTCTGCTTGCACAGAATCTCATTTGGTCCAGTCTGTGTCCGTTGCCCCTTGTCCTGTCACTGGACACCACTGAGTCTGGCTCCACCCTTCTGACACTTGCCCTTTGTCTCGATCCGGAGAGGGAAAGAGATTCAGGTTTTTAATGAATATTCCCGTGTTGTGAAATTAGAGGCACAAGCGAGGCCAAAATATCAACAGCTAGACTATTGATTACATAATTTCAGTGGATGGACATAAATAAAGTGGAGGGATCAGAAGGGGAGAGAGAGAGAGGAAAACTAGAGAGGGAGAAAGAGAAGGAATAGGGAGAAGGAGAAAATAGGAAAGGGATTATATTACCAAAGGTCAGAGGTGGAGAGAGGGTTTTCAGAGTCCAAGGTCCGTGGTGTTGCTCCGTGTTGTTTCCCGCGTGTGCTGCCGTCTGCTTTCTTCTGCATCTTGCTTCTCCAATTTTCTCCTCCTCCAGCCAGTAGTTGCTCCAGTCTTTTATACAGTTTTTTAGCCCTTAGGCAAGTGTCCAGGTGTTGTTCCCCAGGATATCGTTCTGGGAAATCATCCTTAGGTCCAGGTATCGTTCCCCAGGAAATCTTTCTGTGTACTCAGGTGAGTTTGGGCAGCCACTGGATGGAGGGGGGAAGGCCTCTGCCTCCTCCTGCTCCATCTACCTACCCACACACTCATTACACATCAGGAACCATTGTCCTTTCCTGGGGTATCTGATGGCTGGAAATGATCTTGTCCTGAAGGTGTGAATGCTGGGCCCTTGGGCCATTGCTGTAGGCCAGCTGCAGTCCCGTGAGCAATGTTATCTTTGCACCTTCCAAGAGTCCTTCCAGTGGCTCTGCCCAACGCACATCAGCTATTGTCTGGACAAGCAGCAAGTGATTTTATCTTTGTTGAGTCACACCAGGAGAGACAAGCTTTAGTCTCTCACACCCTTTAGATAGTGCCAGGCATGAATGAGATCCTTCCTCGATCTCCTCCAGCCTAAAAGGCCCTCAGCCAGGCAGATGTTCTAGGAAACCTTTTGCTTCTGAACTAAAAAAGCACCAGGAAGGTAGAAAGACCTCGAAAGAGAAATTCTGCAAGCATGTATTCATTTTTAGAGAATATACCAACACCATTCCCAGTTCTGTGCCCAGTCTATCCAGCTGCATTCCAGCTTTCGCTGTGTCTAGCCATGGATGCTGCCACAAAGGGCTGGAGTGCCCATGGATCAGAGAGAATCATTTCCTTCCCTCGTTCTTTTCTTTTTATCCGCCCCCAATAATTGGTTTAATTTCAAAACAGGGAGTTTTATACCCTTGTTAAAGTCCTTTCAGAAGCTTTCAGAAACACTCTCAATCTGTGGTTTTGGGTTTGACTCCATCCTGTGGCAATGATTCCCATAGGTTAAGAGGATGTTGTAAGAACCGGTATCTCCTTCAGCTAGACGAGAACCTCTCTGGACCTGCTGGCCACACTCTTCTTAATGCATCCCAGAATACTGTTGGCCTTCTTGGCCATGAGGGCACATGGATGGCTCATGCCAAACTTGTTTTCCCAACAGCTCTCCCAGGTCCTTCTCCACAGAGTTCTTTTCCAGCAGGTTAACCCCTAACCTCTACTAATCACAGAATCAACAAGGTTGGAAGACACCTCAAAGATCATCGAGTCCAACCTGTCACCACAGATCTCATGACTAAACCATGGCACCAAGTGCCACGTCCAATCCCCTCTTGAACACCTCCAGGGATGGTGACTCCACCACCTCCCTGGGCAGCACATTCCAATGACAAACGACTCTCTCGGTGAAGAACTTTCTCCTCACCTCCAGCCTAAACTTCCCTGGCACAGCTTGAGACTGTGTCCTCTTGTTCTGGTGCTGGTTGCCTGGGAGAAGAGACCATGCAGGGGGTTGTTCCTCCCCAGGTGCAGGACTCTACAATTGCACTTGTTGAGCTTCATGAGGTCCTTACCTTTGAGTTTCTGTTTGTGTCCTGAGCCTTTTGCTTTAGCACACAGTATCACTTTTCCTCCAGGAACACTATGTTGTAATGGAGTTCAGTGTCCTGGTATTGCTGAGCTGCACTGAATGCAGTCATGGTGGTATTTATGTCCTGGGCCTGTCAGTGTGTTAAGGGATGAAGCTAAATAAACTTGGTCTTCTACCAAAACAATTCCATGCTGCTATAAATGGAATAAATTAGATTGCTCTTGGAGGAAAAGTGATACTGTGTGCTAAAGCAAAAGGCTCAGGACACAAACAGAAATTCAAATGCAAGTACCTCCTGAACCTGGTGCACCTGGGGAGGAACAACCCCCTGCATTAGTAGAGGTTAGGGGTTAACCTGCTGGAAAACAACTCTGTGGAGAAGGACCTGGGAGTGCTGGTGGGAAAACAAGTTTGTTATGAGCCATCAATGCGCCCTCATGGCCAAGAAGGCCAACAGTATTCTAGGATGCATTAATAAGAGTGAGGCCAGCAGGTCCAGAGAGGTTCTCCTTCCCCCTAATCTGCCCTGGCGAGGCCACATACAGAGAATTGTGTCCAGTTCTGGGTTCCCAGATTCAAGAGAGACAAATAACTACTAGGAAGAGCTCAATGCAGGGCCACAAAGATGCTTAAGGAATTGAAACATCTCTCCTTAACGTGGAGAAGAGAAGATTGATAGTGGTTCTTATCAATAATTATTGATATCTAAAGGGTGGAAGAGAAGATTGATAGTGGTTCTTATCAATAATTATTGATATCTAAAGGGTGGAAATCAATGGATGGGGCTGGGCTGTTTTCAGTGGTGTCTGGTGATAGGATAAGGGGCAATGGGCACAAACTAGAACATGGGAGGTTTCACTTAAACATAAGGAGAAACTTCCTTCCTGGGTAGATGCTGGAGCGCTGGACCAGGCTGCCTAGAGAGGTTGTGGAGTCTTCCCCTCTGGAGATCTACCTCTAGCAGGCAAGTTAGACTAGATGATTTCTGGAGGTCCCTTCCAATCCCTACCATTCTGTGGTTCTGTACATAGTCCATGAGAGAAGGGAGAGAAGAGAAGAGAAGAGAAGAGAAGAGAAGAGAAGAGAAGAGAAGAGAAGAAGAGAAGAGAAGAGAAGAGAAGAGAAGAGAAGAGAAGAGAAGAGAAGAGAAGAGAAGAGAAGAGAAGAGAAGAGAAGAGAAGAGAAGAGAAGAGAAGAGAAGAGAAGAGAAGAGAAGAGAAGAGAAGAGAAGAGAAGAGAAGAGAAGAGAAGAGAAGAGAAGAGAAGAAGAGAAGAGAAGAGAAGAGAAGAGAAGAGAAGAGAAGAGAAGAGAAGAGAAGAGAAGAGAAGAGAAGACCTTATGTTAGATATAGCAAAACTTCAGCAGTGATGTGCTAGTGTGGGTGATTTATTGCACACTGGGTGCAGCTTTACTGATGCAGGTGAGAGCTGACAGTCAGTTGCTATTAAAAACAGTTCAGATTGTCTTCTTTCCCCCCCGTGCTGCTAGGTACATTGAACCAGAGCACTCATGCACTAGCAGATGAGTTTTGCTGAATATTGCTTGTCAGACATCATTCCAAACAAGACAACAACAACATGAAAGTGCACCTGAGGACTGGCACTCCAGAGCATGCCAGTTACATGCTATAGTTACACGACAAATGCAGCTATAAAAGTAGTGGCAGAGGTTTGTGAGGAGGGTGCTGGTACAACTGAGAGGTAATCTGCTATAAATAAGACAGGTCCCAGCCCAGAAACATCTGATTCCTTCAGCACTGGCTTTTCCTTTTCCTTCTTTCTTTTTTTTTCCTTTTTCTTTTTCTTCTTTCTTTTTCCTTTTTTTTTCTTTTTCTTTTTCTTTTTGCTTCTTTCTTTTTCCTTTTTCCTTTTTATTTTTCTTTCTTCTTTATTCATCTTTCTTTCTTCTTTTTTGTATTTTTCCTTTTTATTCTTTTTTTAAAATCTTTTTTCTTCTTTCTTTTTTATTTTTTTCTTTTTTTCTTTTTTTATCCTTTCTTTTTTCTTTCTCTTTCTTCTTTTTTTCTTTTTCCTTTTAAAAAAATTTTGTTTTCTTTTTCTTCTTTTTCCTTTTTTTCTTTCTTTTTTCTTCTTTTTTTCTTTCTTTTTTCTTCTTTTTTCTTTTTCTTCATTTTTCTTTCTTTTTTCTTTCTTTTTTCTTCTTTTTTCTTTCTTTTTTCTTCTTTTTTCTTTCTTTTTCTTCTTTTTTCTCTCTTTTTTTCTTTTTACCTTTTTCTTTTTCCTTCTTCCTTCTTTCTTTTTTCTTTTTCCTTTCTTTTTCTTTTTTCTTTTTATTTTCTTTTTTCTTTTTCCTTTCTTTTTCTTTTCTCTTTTTTTCCTTTTTTAAATCTTTCTTCTTTCTTTTTTTCCCTTTTTCCTTTTTCTTTTTTCTTTTTTCTTTCTTCTTCTTTCTTCTTTTTTATTTTTCCTTTTTCTTCTTTCGCCTTTTTCTTTTTCCTCTTTTCCTTATTTCTTTTTTTTCTCCTTTTTTTTTTTTTTCTTTTTTTCCTTTTTATTTTTTATGTTTTTCTGTTTTCTTTTCTTTCTTCCTTAAAGAAGCAGCCTGAAGGACCAGGCATTTTGCCCGGGGCTGCAACCCATTGTTCTGAGTTCAGCCATGGCATTATTTCTGAAAGCTTCTCTGGGGATCAGCTGGGAGAGGTTAGCAGCAGCCTCTGCTGACCCACAAAACCTCTGCTTGAAAAGCAGCTCACTCAGTTTTCTGACTCTTCTTTCAACAGAATCATAGAGTGGGTTTGATTGGAAAAGGCCTTGAAGATCACCGAGACCAACCATTATCTAACTCTCCCAAATGTGGTATTAAATAATGTCCCTCAGCACCACAACTCTGCCTCTTTGAAACACTTCCAGGGATGGGTATTTAACCACCTCCCTAGGGAGCCTGTTCCAGGGTTTCAGAACCCTTTCAGCGAAGAAGTTTCTGCTAATAGCCAGCCTAAACCTCCCCAAGTGCAGCTTGAGGCCATTCTAATACTTCTGTAATTGCTTTCTAGGAAACTGTATAGAATACATCCAAAAGCCCTGGAACTCTTTTCAAGGGCTGTCTTGTCACTCCAGCAACTGTCACTTACCACCCCAGAAAAATAATGAAGGCAAATGGCAGGAGCAGTGCATGGAGCTCCTTTTTTACAGCAAAAAATATCTAAAAATTCATTGGCTGGTTCATGGAGGAGCAATAAACCTCCACAGCAGGGTTAATTGTACAATAGTCTATATCTGGAGCACTTGTCTGGTTTTCTGACTCAATCTGGAACTCATTGCATGCTATTGGGGAGAAGGATTAGGAGCCTGTATAACTTTACACTGGTTGAAGTTCCTAGAGATGCTGTTCTTATTCCAGCAATGTTCTAAACGTGTTGAGCATTCTGGAAGCTCTGACATTCAGCTGGATGGTGCCCTTCTCTGCTGAGCTAGGGTGACTTCTGTGGGCTCCTCTTGGATGCTTTTACAAGCAGCCTCAGGCTCTGCTAGGCTGTGTCTTCCCTTTAGCATCCAGCGCCCTACACACTTCAGGACACTATTTTCTAGCTGCCTGGTTGCAGCAGCACTGCAGAGACACAGAGCTGGTCCATGTGGAACTGTGAGCACAGGGCATCAGCCCTTATTTTGGATGATGGTCCAGCCAAAACTGAAACCTTTAAGGTCCCTTTCAAATCAAACCATTTTAGAATAGAATAGAATAGAATAGAATAGAATAGAATAGAATAGAATAGAATAGAATAGAATAGAATAGAATAGAATTAACCAGGTCAGAAAAGACCTTGGAGATCATCAAGTCCAACCTATCACCCAACACCATCTAATCAACTAAACCATGGCACCAAGTGCCTCATCCAGGCTCTTCTTAAACACCTCCAGTGATGGTGACTTCACCACCTCCCTGGGCAGCACATTCCAATGGCAAATTACTCTCTTTCTGTGAAGAACCTCCTCCTAACACCCAGTCTGAACCTCCCGTGGCACAGCTTGAGTCTGTGTCCTCTTGTTCTGGTGCTGGATCCCTTGGAGGAGAGACCAACCCCCACCTGGCTACAACCTCCCTTCAGGGAGTTGGAGAGAGCAATAAGGTCTCCCCTGAGCCTCCTCTTCTCCAGGCTAAGCACCCCCAGGTCCCTCAGCCTCTCCTCACAGGGCTGTGCTCCAAACCCCTCCCCAGCTTTGTTGCCCTTCTCTGGACACCTTCCAGCAACTCAACATCTTTCCTAAACTGAGGGTCCCAGAATTGGACACAGGACCTAAGGTGTTGCCTAACCAATGCTGAGTACAGGGCACAATGAGTTATTGATTCTATGATTCTATTGTACGATTCTATGTGTATAGAAGCACACTACACCACCTACAGAAAGTTAAGGAGCCACAAAATGTTTGGCATTGGAAGGGTCCTCTGAAGACCACCCAATCCAATCCCCCTGCTAGAGGAGGATCACCTAGAGTAAATCCCACAGTAACACATCCAGGAGGGTTTGGAATGCTTCCAGAGATGGAGACTGAAGTCCTTCAGGAGCAGTCCTGGGTGGGCTGTCAACTAGATGCCCAGTGCTAACGCTATTTTTCACGTCTAAGTCCAACAGTTCCACAACAGAAGAGGCACACAGTATCCATCAGTTGCCCCTACAAAGCAAGCTGGGAATTCACAATTTTAATTGAGCCTACACTCAAACCTAAAAAATTCTCTAAATTCATCCATCCATAATATCTGTGCTTTTCTCTCCTTTCAGCTGTTGCCACAACGGCACCACTGGGAGGCTTTTCAATTCAGTTCTCAACTGCTTTTTCCATGTTTCCCAGAATGCTAACAGCTGCAATTGAAAGACATTATTTATGATTGCTAAATATCATCTTCTAAAATATCTCCCAGGCCAGCAAAGCGACAACCCAGTAAATCTCACTGAACCAGAGCTGCCTGCAGTTATCCAAAGTGTCCAGCCATCCATTTCCTGACTTCACTGGTTTCTCACTGCACTGTTTCAGATCTCATGTTGGAGCTTTTATATATATATATATATATATGGGGTCAGAGTGGCTGGAGGGCAGCCAGGCAAAAAGTCACCTGGGGGTACTGATTGATAGCTGGCTGAACACGAGCCAGCACTGTGCCCAGGTGGCCAAGAAGGCCAACGGCATCCTGGCATGCATCAGGAATAGTGTGTAGGACCATGATAAAACTGACAATAGCAACAATATGGCCCCGGGTGGGTTTGGTTCTTGCACCTAATGAAGGTTCTCTTTTAGTACACCATCTTGGTTAGATGTATGTTCAGAGCAGCAGATTAGGCCAGTCACTGACGTTTCCATAGCTGAGTTCCTACAGGAGCAGGGAAGTCATTGTGCCCCTGTAATCAGCACTGGTTAGGCCACACCTTGAGCGCTGTGTCCAGTTCTGGGTCCCTCAATTTAAGAAGGACATTGAGACACTTGAACGTGTCCAGAGAAGGGCAACAAAGCTGGGGAGGGGTTTGGAGCACAGCCCTGTGAGGAGAGGCTGAGGGAGCTGGGGCTGCTTAGCCTGGGGAAGAGGAGGCTCAGGGGAGATGTTGCTCTCTACAACTCCCTGAAGGGAGGTTGTAGCCAGGTGGGGGTTGGCCTCTTCTCCCAGGCAAGCAGCACCAGAACAGGAGGACACAGTCTCAAGCTGTGCCAGGGGAGGTTTAGGCTGGAGGTGAGGAGAAAGTTCTTCTCAGAAATAGCAATTGGCCATTGGAATGTGCTGCCCAGGGAGGTGGTGGAGTCACCATCCCTGGAGGTGTTCAAGAGAGGATTGGACGTGGCACTTGTTGCCCTTCTCTGGACACGTTCAACTGTCTCAATGTCCTTCGTAAGTTGAGGTGTTCAGAACTGGGCACAGGCCTCAAGGTGTGGCCTGACCAGTGCTGAGTACAGGGGCACAATGGCTTCCCTGCTCCTGCTGGCCACACTATTTCTAATGCAGGCCAGGATGCCGTAGTAATAGTACTTGAAAATGTATCCCCTGCTTTCCATGCCGAAGCTGTTAGAAAATAACTATGTAATCTCTGTACCTCCTTTGCTGCTCAAGGCAGTGCAGCCCCATTTCCAGGAATCCTCATCCTTAGCGGTGTTTAAAAGACATAGAGATGTGGTGCTGAGGAACATGGTTTAGCACCGGCCTTGGCACAGTTAGATAGGGGTTGGACTCGGTGATCTCAGGGTCTTTTCCAGATGAAATGATTCTATGGTTCCATGATTTTAGTGAACAAATGCTTGCCCTTGGCCATGCACACCCTACACTGGTCCCTGCTCCATTTATTCCAGAATTTTAATCACCAGTAGAAGTGATGACAAAGTCCCCATCTTTGCCAGCTTAGTACTATGTTATAGGTGATGTTGCTCGTTATACTTTCCAAACTCAAGTCAGATGGGAGGAAGAGCATGCTGTGTGCTGACTGACAACCACCATGCACAGCTAGTCTGAGCTGAATTTCTCATGTCATTGTTGCAACGTCACCCAGTCAGGCAGGCTTAGTGGGAGCAAGCTTAGTATTTTATCACTGACCCATGGCAAGGTGGTGGTGGAAGAGTTTCCAGCTGGATGCCGCAAAGGCTCTGGATTGCACAGGCAGGAAAACTTGACCACTGCATGCTGCTCCAAAGCAGCCCTCCCGATGGCCAGCAGAAATCTCCGGGGCGTAATTGCCAGCTCCTTCCCAACATGCAGAGCTGAAAAGTGCACCCCTGGAAACGCTGCACTTGTGCCAAGGGTGCTCTTCAGTTCGGGTTTACCCTCCCTCCATGCGCAGATAAACACAGCCCTGTTGCCAGCAGCTGTGCGTAGGTGAGCGGAGAGAAAGAGACAGTTGTCTAAACAATGTGGTATGAAGGGCTGGGGGAAAGTGATGTTGAAAATGTAAAGGACATTTACATTCAGGGAAGGTGTGAGAGATGCAGGAAGAGCCAAAAGGGGGGGAAAAAGGGAGTGCTTCAGGCAGCCAACTAAAACAAGACACAATGGAGGCCAACTTTGCCTTCCAGGCATTTCACAAGCCCACACCCCACAGTTCAGGAGGTGCTTGGGGGAGATCCATGTGTCCCTCCAGGTATTATTTAACTTGGCCACCTGCTAGGAATTTTAACCCTTTGGGATTTGCCTGTTTCCACTCACATATTCTCTCTCTCTCTATTTCCACCCCCCCCTCTTTTTAGTCTTTATTTCTGGGTGCTCTTTTTTGGAAGAGTTTTAAATCCTTTTGAAGACAAAAAAACCCAACAACACACCCTTTCTATTTAGAAAAATAATCAGTGGAGGCAAAGCATAAAGTCATTTCAGTCATAGTATCTTGGAGAAAAATAGATAGAGTATTTTGGAAGGAATTTGAAAAGAAAACAGAAAGCCTGAGGGGATTTCAATGTAGAAACCCAAAAATTCAGTCTCGCCCCCTCTTTTTCCTCTCCCCATTCATGAGGTCACCAGTTCTCATGTCACAGACGATGGCATGGTGCCGGCATCCTGAGCCAGCCACTGGAAAAAGTGCTCTTGCTCCTGTGAGCACAAAACAGGATCAAAATGGAATGGAATGGAATGGAATGGAATGGAACGGAACGGAACGGAACGGAACGGAACGGAACGGAACGGAATGGAATGGAATGGAATGGAATGGAATGGAATGGAATGGAACGGAACGGAATGGAATGAAATGGAATGGAATGGAACGGAATGGAATGGAATAGAATTAACCAGGTTGGAAGAGACCTTCGAGATCATCAAGTCCAACCTATCACCCAACACCATCTAATGGGCAATCTCTCTTTCTATGAAGAACTTCTTCCTAACATCCAGCCTAAACCTCCCCTGGCACAGCTTGAGACTGTGTCCTCCTGTTTTGGTGCTGGCCGCCCAGGAGAAGAGACCAACCCCCACCTGGCTACGACCTCCCTTCAGGGAGTTGTAGAGAGCAAGAAGGTCTCCCCTGAGCCTCCTCTTCTCCAGGCTAAGCAACCCCAGCTCCCTCAGCCTCTCCTCCCCTCCCCAGCTTTGTTCCCTTCTCTGGACACCTTCCAGCAATTCAACATCCTTCCTAAACTGAGGGGTCCAGAACTGGACACAGGACTCAAGGTGTGGCCTAACCAAAGCAGAGTACAGGGGCACAATGACTTCCCTGCTCCTGCTGGCCACACTGTTCCTGATGCAGGCCAGGATGCCATTGACCCCAGCCTGTATCTCTGCATGGGGTTGTTGTGGCCAATGTGTAGAACCTGGCACCTAGGTATGTTAAATCTCATGCTCTTGGACTCTGCCCATCTGTCCAGCCTGGCAAGGTCCCTCTGCATAGCCCTTCTACCCTCTAACAGATCAACTCCTGCCCCCAGCTTGGTGTCATCTGCAAACTTACTGATGATGGACTCAATACACTTGTCCAGATAATCGATAAGGGCATTGAGTCCATCATCATGGCTGAGAGAAAATAATCAGAGCAATTTCTCATAGCTACATAAAGAGAAGGTTTTTAGAATCAGCAAGAGAAAGATACCCAGACAATGCAGGCAACTTTTCTTGGCCCCTGATGCATAAACATTTGAGAAAAAGGGGACTAGATGAAAATGTGTGAAGCAGTGAATGTGCACTGAAATAGTCACTGAATTGTGTGTGTGTGTACAAACAATGGGAAGCAGGAGAAGGGTCTCTGAACATGCAAGATGTGACAGGCTTAAGGTCAAGAAGTTTCATTTTAGTCCTACTTGTAAGCACTTCACTCAGCAGGCTGTCTCTCTGAAGAGGAAGGGCTGACACCATTGACATGTCAGCTCAGGAGGACACAGTCTTAAGCTGCGCCATGGAAGGTTAAGGCTGGATGTTAGGAAGTTCTTCATAGAGAGGGAGATTGCCCATTGGAATGTGCTGCTCAGGGAGGTGGTGGAGTCACCATCACTGGAGGTGTTTAGGAAGAGACTGGATGAGGCACTTGGTGCCATGGTTTAGTTGATTAGGTGGTGTTGGGTGATAGGTTGGACTTGATGATCTCGAAGGTCTCTTCCAAACTGGTTAATTCAATTCAATTCAATTCAATTCAATTCAATTCTATTCTATTCTATTCTATTCTATTCTATTCTATTCTATTCTATTCTATTCTATTCTATTCTATTCTATTCTATTCTATTCTATTCTATTCTCTGCTCCTGATTCCGTGTCAAATGGGGACCTGGACAAGCCTGAATGGGCTTGTGTGAACCTCATGAGTTTAACAAGGCCAAGCACAAGGTCCTGTACTTGGGCTGAGGCAATGTCCAGCATCAATACAGGCTGAGGGATATGGGATTGAGGGCACAACTGCAGAGAAGTAGCAGGTTGCCTGGGAGAAGAGACCAAACCTTCCTCCCTTCAGGTAGCTGTAGAGAGCAATAATCTTAGGGGATTCTCTTAATTTTCCTTCCCAGGTTAAAACCCATCATCAACCATGTTTTTCTTGGCTCCTTAAGAGTAAACAGGTGTTTACTTCTGTGCATTGTCATGCAGTACCTTGGATTAAAGCTGTTCCATACACCTCCTGGACTACAAACTGGGAATTTTACTCAGGTGTAGTGGTGTGATGGTTTAGCCCACACGCACCACCAAAAACTCAGCTAGGCACAGGCAGAGAAGCGAATGAAGCTGTATTTTACAAGCAATAATGGAATGCAATGAATAGATACAAAATATACAGTATTTACAATGTCACACAAGGATTTACAGAAAGGAAACTGTAGTGAATGATGCTTATGGCCAGGATTGTGCCCCAAATATTTCTAGGACATACTTCTCTGTGTGTTAACCCTCCTTTGTTCCCCCTCCTTTCTGGAGGCGGCAAGGGGGGATCCTGGCACCACTGAGTCCAGGTAAACAGCTGTGGTGGGTTAACACCCTTTTCTGAAAACAAAAGAACAGAGCAGGGTGGAGGGCTTGCAGGTACTTTTCACTCCCTGCAGGGCATTTTTCGCCTGGGAAGCTGAGTCTGTTCCACTCCCCCTCCCTGCCCAGCTAGGGTATAAAAAGCAGGACATTGTAGCTGTCGGCACGGCTTTTTGGCTCCTGCCTCTGCTGGATGAGAGCTACTGCAGCTGCGCTCCTGCTCCCCTGCCACGTGGTCAGACCTGATCCTTTTCCCTGCTGCCTCCACGCTTCCTCAGAGAAAGGCTGGTTTTGTATTATTCTCTTGTTTTTTGTCCCCCTCCCATCCATCCTTGTTCCTTGCCCCTTGTGAACCTTTTCCTGTTATTGTTATATATATATATAGTTTAAAAACAACTCTACCTCTCTACTTCCAAGCTGACTCCAAATTGTTGTTTGGTGAATTTGCTCCTTCCTTTTCTCCTCTCTCTGTTGGGAGGGAGGAGGGGGGGAGTGGGGGAGAGATTCTCAGCCTTGCCCCCACCTGAGCTCTTAACTTCCAGTTAAGGCTCAAACCACCACAACAGCCTACCTGAGCGTGGTCTCACCCCTGCGGCACACAAGGGCCAGGCTGTATGTTTGTTTCCCTGTTTATAGCAAGCAGATGCTTATGCCATGTTTGGTAGATGTCAGTTCATTGCTTAATCTTTGTGTTAGCAACAGATGCTCATTGGTCCAGTATTCACTGGGGCAAATGGTAAATAGGGGTTGTTTGGTGATGAGCCCCCCCACAATCGTGTTTGAGCCTGTATCTGTGTGCGCACCAGTGCTGCTGTGGTCCACCTTGCCCGGGACTCAAAGCAGTGCTCCAAGAGGCCTCGCGGTACTTTGCCACCGCCACCCAGCTGCGTGCAGTGCCATGGACAGTACCCCACGGGATCAGCTGCTGCGTGATCCATTGTCACAGGAGGGAACCTGGTAGCCCGTGTGAACCAGCGTTGCTGAACTGCCACAGTGCCCCCCTGGCGCCATTTCCTGTGTCCTTATTACGGCACATCCCTGCCACGTTCTGCAGACTACAAACAGCATTCAGGGAAGACTTCACGAAGTTCTCAGCTTGTAAGCCAAGCCTTTCTTTATGGAGCTTCAGTGAGGGCAGTGTTCAAACCACTCCAGGATCGCCGGTCACTGACCAACCCCCTCCCCCGCGGCTTCGCGAATCAGTTTTGATTCTAAGTTCTGTGAATCATTTGATTCAAGTGCCCATACACAAACGTTCTGTAAAGGTAGTTCCACCAACCAAATATTGATGCCTGTGAAGGGTGACTGTCAATACCCCGTTGCAGAGTTTGTATCACAGTATCACAGAATCAATAAGGTTGGAAGAGACCTCAAAGATCATCGAGTCCAACCTGTCACCACAGACCCCATGACTAGACCATGGCACCAAGTGCCACGTCCAGTCCCCTCTTGAACACCTCCAGGGATGGTGACTCCACCACCTCCCTGGGCAGCACATTCCAATGGTGAATGACTCTCTCTGGGAAGAACTTTCTCCTCACCTCCAGCCTAAACTTCCCGTGGTGCAGCTTGAGACTGTGTCCTCTTGTTCTGGTGCTGGCTGCTAGAGAGAAGAGGCCAACCCCTTCCTGGTTACAACCACCCTTCAGGTAGTTGTAGAGAGCAATGAGGTCGCCCCTGAGCCTCCTCTTCTCCAGGCTAAACAACCCCAGCTCCCTCAGCCTCTCCTCATAGGGCTGTGCTCAAGGCCTCTCCCCAGCCTTATTGCCCTTCTCTGGACACGTTCAAGTGTCTCGATGTCCTTCTTAAACTGAGGGGCCCAGAACTGGACACAGGACTCAAGGTGTGGCCTAACCAGTGCAGTGTACAAGGGCACAATGACCTCCCTGCTCCTGCTGGCCACACTATTCCTGATACAGGCCAGGATGCCATTGGCCCTCTTGGCTGCCTGGGCACACTGCAGGCTCATGTTCAGCCTACAATCAACCAGTACCCCCAGGTCCCTCTCTGCCTGGCTGCTCTCCAGCCACTCTGACCCCAGCCTGTAGCACTGCCTGGGGTTGTTGTGGCCAATGTGCAGAACCCAGCACTTGGATGTGTTCAATCTCCTGCCCTTGGCCTCTGCCCATCTGTCCAGCCTGTCGAGGTCCCTCTGCAAAGCCTCTCTGCCCTCCAGCAGATCAACTCCTGCCCCCAGCTTGGTGTCATCTGCAAATTTACTGATGATGGACTCCATGCCTTCATCCAGATCATCAATAAAGATGTTGAAGAGCATGGGGCCCAGCACCGATCCTTGGGGCACACCACTAGTGCCTGGCTGGCAGCTGGATGTGGCACCATTCACCACCACTCTCTGGGCTCACCTACCAATGAAATTCATTTAGGATTATCTTCCTTTTGTTTCCCTTTTTGCACCCAAACATTTCAGCTGGAGAATTCTGCAGCTCTCCTTTCTTAAAGGCACAGCCTAAGTGGTCACACTCAGGCCTGCAATTGTTTCCAGTATCTATGAAAGTATCCAGTCTCTATGAAACCAAACAATTTGGGTTTTAATCTTTTCTCTTTTCTCATCCTCTCCTGCTCTGCTCCTGGGTCAGATGGAGTTCTTCATCCTTGTAGCCAGAGTTACTTTCCTTACACTGCTTGGGGGAACTTAGGGATGAACACAGTGTCTGGCTCTGACACTGACAGATCTCACACTGCTCCCAGGGAGATGCCCAAATGTTACAAAGATGAACCATATGGGCAGCTCCAGCACTCCAGGCCATTAATAGGAATTTCTAAACAACTGTGATTGATGGGGCAGCTCTTACAAGTCTGAGATCAATGAAAATGCAACTTGATCTTTTGAACCCAACTTCTTAATTTTTTTGTTCCTTTGTTGTTTTTTTTTTTTTTTTTTTAACTGCAGAGAATCCCATAAAACCATTTCTGCTCAGACAAAAGCTGTCTGGGACACTTCACGTGGATTTGTCATGCATTTTCATTTTGCACTCTCCTTTCCTCCACTTGCAGTCTCAGGTCTTTCTCTGTGATTTGTACACTCACTTCAAGATCAGTTTTTTCCCTGCTTGTGATTGGTCATTGCTTTGAGGGGGTTTTGTTGTTGTTGTTGTTCAGTTGGTTACATTAATTCATAGAATAGAATAATAGAATCAATAAGGTTGGAAAAGACCTCAGAGATCATCGAGTTCAACCTGTCACCCAACACCTCATGAGTATCTAAACCACGGCACCAAGTGCCACATCCAATCCCCTCTTGAACACCTCCAGGGACGACGACTCCACCACCCCCTGGGCAGCACATTCCACAGCTAACAACTCTCTCTGTGAAGAACTTTCTCCTCTCCTCCTGCCTAAACTTCCTCTGGCACAGCTTGAGACTGTGTCCTCTTGCTGTGGTGCTGATTGCTTGGGAGTAGAGACCAACCCTCACCCTGCTACAACCTCCCTTCACGTAGTTGTAGACAGCAAATCAACCCTCCTTAGAACCTGGGCACCAGGGAGAAAAAAAGTGGTAATTAAGGACAGAGGAAAGGTCAAACAGCCTTCAGGAGGAAGCAGGGAGCCAAAGCAACAAGAGGGAGGATGATGTCTCATGAGTCTTGTATTATCTGATACTAATATTTCCCCCTCAGGATCTGTTGACACAGCAGCAAAACAGCTTCATAGAATCATAGAATCACAGAATCAATAAGGTTGGAAAAGACCTCAGAGATCATCAAGTCCAACCTGTCACCCAACACTTCATGACTAACTAAACCATAGCACCAAGTGCCACATCCAATCCCTTTTCGAACTCCTCCATCTTCTAACTTTGGAACAGGCTGCCCAGGGAAGTGGTGGAGACACCATCCCTGGAGGTGTTTGAGACATGTGTGGAGAGGGTACTTCAGTACCTGGTTTAGTGGGCATGGTGGTGCCAGGTTGACAGTTGGACTTCATGATGTTAGACATCTCTTCCAACCTTAACATTCCAACCTTAAGATTTTCTGCTAGACTCCTAACTGACAGATCAGTCAAGCCCATTAACTTTGGCTTTAGCCAGTGGTCAGCCAAGATGTCAGTAGTTCTCTACCAGCTGGATAATCCTGGAAAAGAGGCTGGTGGGTCACTCAAGAGAATGAGCCTAGACAGGCAGCTTCTTAGAAGACAAAGCAGGAAATTAGGGAGAGCCTATGGAGCAGAGAAAGAGAGTGAGAATGGTGGTGGGGAGCAGTAGTTAGCTAAGGTCACAGGTTGAAGACACACAACAGAGTTCAGGTTTCAGGAAGGAAGAGGCTAAAAGCAATACAGGCAACAAGAGCTTGAGGGAGCATAGACACAAAGAAATAGGGAATGGCTGAGAATGTGAAGGTAAGGGGCAGCCTTGCCTGTAGTGACTACTAGGTGATTGAGTACAGGGTCATATGCAATAGTAACAGAGCCACAAGCAGGGTTGCTACCCTGAAGTTCAGAAGGGCTAATTTTGGCCTCTTGAAGAAGCTGCTTGGAGAGGTCTTGCAGGATAGGGTCCTAGATGGTAGGATGCCCAAGAGAGCTGGTCAACAGTCAGGTGCCATTTCCTCCAAACTCAAGATCAGAGCGTCCCAAAGAGTAAGAAAACAGGTAAGAGAAATAGGAAACCTGCATGGTGAAGCAAGGACTTACTGAATAGATTTAGATGGAAGAGAGAATTTTATATACATAGGGCTAAACACTTGGGAGGAATAGAATAATGTAGGGAAAGCTAAGGCCCCTGTAGAGCTAAATCTGGCTAGGGAGATCAAGGGCTACAAGAAAGGCATTTTTGAGAGTGTTGGAGGCAAAAGGAAGACTATAGGAAATGTGGGCCCACTGCTGAATGAAGTGGGTGTCCTGGTGACCAAGGACACAGAGAAGACAGAGTTACTGGGTTCCTGTTGTTGCCTTAGTCTTCACTACTACTAAAGATAGCCTTCAGGAATCCCAGACCTTCAAGACCACAGAAGAAGTGAGAAGAAAGGAATATTTTGCCTTAGTTGAAGAGGACTGGGTTAGAGATCCACAAATCCTGATGAGATGCATCCTTGAGTGCTGAGAGAGCTGGCAGGAGTCATTGCTAGGCCACTCTCCATAGTCTTTGAAAAGTCCTTGTTAACAGGAGAGGTCCCTAAGGACTGCAGGAAAGTCAGTGTCACTCCAGTCTTCAAAAGGGTCAAAAAAGACCCAGGTACTATAGGCCAGCCAGCCTCATTTCCATCCCTGGAAAGGTGATGGAACAACTTGTCCTTGGCACCATCTCAAAGCATGTAGAGGAAAAAAAGACTTGAGTGGTCAGCATGGATTCAGCAAGGGGAAGCCCTGCTTGAACAATCTGATAGTCTTTTACAATGGCATAACTACATGGAGAGATGAGGGAGACCCGTGGATGTGACCTACCTTGAGGTCAGCAAAGCTCTTGGCACTCTCACTTGAGAAGTGCAGATGGAATGACTGGGCAGTGCAATGGCTTGGGAGCTGGCTGAAGGACAGAGCTCAGAAGGTTGTGGTTAGTGGGGCAGGCTCTAGTTGGAAGCCTGTCACTAGCAGTGACAAATCCAAGTGCCGGGTGCTGCACTTTGGCCACAGCGACCCCATGCAGAGCAAAAGGCTGGGGACAGAGTGGCTGAGAGCTGCCAAACAGAGAGGGACCTGGGGGTGTTGATTGACAGCTGCCTAAACATGAGCCAGCAGTGTGCCCAGGTGGCCAAGAAGGCCAATGGCATCCTGGCCTGCATTAGGAATAGTGTGGCCAGCAGGAGCAAGGAGGTCATTGTGCCCCTGTACTCTGCATTGGTCAGGCCACACCTTGAGTCCTGTGTCCAGTTCTGGGCCCCTCAGTTTAAGAAGGACACTGAGACACTTGAACGTGTCCAGAGAAGGGCAACAAGGCTGGGGAGAGGCCTTGAGCACAAGCCCTATGAGGAGAGGCTGAGGGAGCTGGGGTTGCTTAGCCTGGAGAAGAGGAGGCTCAGGGGAGACCTCATTGCTCTCTACAACTACCTGAAAGGTGGTTGTAGCCATGAAGGGGTTGGCCTCTTTTCTCTAGCAGCCAGCACCAGAACAAGGGGACACAGTCTCAAGCTGTGCCAGGGGAAGTTTAGGCTGGAGGTGAGGAGAAAATTCTTCATTGAGAGAGTCGTTAACCATTGGAATGTGCTGCCCAGGGAGGTGGTGGAGTCACCATCCCTGGAGGTGTTCAAGAGGGGATTGGATGTGGCACTTGGTGCCATGGTCTAGTCATGGGGTCTGTGGTGACAAATTGGACTCGATGATCTTTGAGGTCTCTTCCAACCTTGGTGATACTGTGATACTGTGACCCCCAGGGTTCAGCCCTATTCAATACATACACCAATTATCTGGATGAAGAGATAGAGTGTACCCTCAGCAAGTTTCCTGATGATACCAAACCGAGAGGATTAGCTGATATGCCAGAGGTCTGTGCTGCCATCCAGGGGCAGGGAGAAATCTAGTGTAATTCAATGAGGGCAAGTACTGCATCTGAGGAAGAGCAACCCCATGTACAAGTTGGGTGCTGATATGTTGGAGAGCAGCTCTGAGGAAAAGGACCTGGGAGCCCCTCGAGACAACAGGATGAACATGAGCTGGCAGAGTGCCCTTGTGGCAAATAGAATCCTGCATTAAGAGGAGTGGGACCAGTAGGTTGAGAGAGGTTCTCCTTCCCTTCTACTCTACACGGGTGAGGCCTCACCTATAGTACTGTGTCCAGTTCTGGGTATCCCAGCTCAAGAATGACAAAGAACTACTGGAGAGAGTCCAGCACAGGGCCACTAAGATGATTAGGGAAATGGAATATCTGTCAAAGGCTGAGAGATCTGGGTCTGTTTAGCTTAGAGAATAGAATAGAATAGAATAGAATAGAATAGAATAGAATAGAATAGAATAGAGTAGAATAGAATAGAATAGAATAGAGTAGAGTAGAGTAGAATAGAATAGAATAGAATAGAATAGAATAGAATAGAATAGAATAGAATAGAATAGAATAGAATAGAATAGAATAGAATAGAATTAACCAGGTTGGAAAAGACCTCAGAGATCAAGTCCAACCTACCACCCAACACCATCTAATCAACTAAACCATGGCACCAAGTGCCTCATCCAGTCTCTTCCTAAACACCTCCAGGGATGGTGACTCCACCACCTCCCTGGGCAGCACATTCCAATGGCCAGTCTCTCTTGCTGCAAAGAACTTCTTCCTAACATCCAGCCAGTTCATACTTGACAAGAGATGCAATCAAACCAGGTGGGTTCTTCCATTGAAAGCATTACCATCTGCCAAATGCAGTGCTCCCTTGATAAAAATCTTACACTCTGGAGCTTAAAGCACACCTGAGTGTGCTGGGGTTTGCCATCAGCCCCAGAGTGTGCCAGTAACAATGCCACTAACCTGAGTGGTTTGGAATCTACAGTCTTGTCTTTGTGACTAACACATGTGATTAATGTTTTTCCTTAAAACAATGGTTAGTGGACCAGTGAAACATAGCAGGCTAGCAGTGTTAAAAATGGGAGGTTCATCCCTAAAAAGCAGATGTAGGCTGACAAAAGACAATGCCAGCTTCTCACAGCCTGCCCACACAGGGCTCTGGCCACACAATTTGGCCTCACCCTCAGCTTGCAGCAATAGCTTCAAGAAGCGAGCAGCAAGTTCAGTGATTATTACTTCTCAGAGCCTGGCTGCATTAGTGAGGCTGCCAAAAGCCACAAGAAGGCAGCCAGATAGCATCACTGCAGGCTGGCAGCATTTATCTCTTACAGCATCTACTAACTGGAAGCCCTTTCATTGCCATCCCCCTGCATTTCTGTGTCAACAGCAACACAAGGCTGAGCTTTAACAGGAGACCCAAACCAACCAGCTGTTGACCTAACTCACCTTCCTCTGCAGACAGTTCCTCAGCTGAGTACTACTTGAACCAGGTGAGTGTTTCCTTCATCAAAATAGCAGCCTGGTCTTACACAGTCTCTGCCACTGGCCATGCATATTTGATGGCCAAGCTCAGAGAGAAGCAGTGGAGTTAAACCCAGTTGGTGGTCAGTCATAACTAGTATTACCCATGACTCAGTTGTGGGTCCAATTCTCTCTAATATCTTTATCAATGATCAAGACAAGGGGGTCGAGTGCACCTTCACTAGATTTCCAGATGACACTAAGTTGGGAAGGGAGTGTTGGTCTGATTTAGGGTAGGAAGGCTCTGCAGAGAAACCTGGACAAGCTGGATTGATGGGATGAGGCCAACTGTATGAGAATCAACAAGGCCAAATGCTGGGATCTGCGCTTAGGTCACAACTCCATGAATGTGTCAGGCTTGGGGCACAGGGGCTGGAAAGATGCCCAGCAGAGAAACACCTGGGGATGGTGATTAACAGCTGGCTCAATATAAGCCAATGTGTACCCATGTGGCCAAGAAGGCCAACAGCATCCTGGACGATATCAGGAACAGCGTGCCTGGCAGGACCAATGCAAGGATTGTGCCCCTTGATTCAACACTGGTGAGGTCACACCTTGGAACTGCATTCAGTTTTGGGCCCCTGACAACAAGGTAGACATTGAGGTGGTGGAGCAGGTCCAGAGAGAGTCAGCAAAGTTGGTGAAGTGTCTGGAGGACAGGTCTCGTCAGGGGCAGCTCAGGGAACTGGAATCGTTTCGCCTGGAGAAAAGGAAGGTGAGGGAAGATCTTCTCTGTATCCCCAACTCCCTGGAGGGAGGTTGGACCCAGGTGGAGATCAGTTTCTTCTCTCTAGTAACAAGTGATAGGATGAGAGGAAATGCACCAGGGGAGGTTTAATTTGGTTATTAAAGAAAAATTCTCTGAAAGGGTTCTCAGCCACTGGAACAGGATGGTTGAGTGCCCACCTCTGGAGGTGTTTCAAAGAAGCAGAGATGGGACATGATCTAGCACCAGACTTGGTAGAGGTAGATAATGGTTAGACTCAGTGATCATGAAGGTCTTTTCCAACCTGAATGATTCTATGACTGATTCTATGATTCTATGATACCAGATTTCCCCCACCATTAGATAAAGGATAAATGGTTGCAGGGAAGATCCTTTCAGTCCTCTTCTCTCTGGTCCTCTGATGTGCTCTTCCTTTGCTATCTTCCATGCTGTTTTTAAAACTTCCTTAAAATGATACTGGCTTTCCTACTTTATAGTCACTGCTTTCAGGCTCAGTTAGCCTTGTTGATCCCTGGTGCAAGTGACAACACTTCTCACTGTCTTTTATGTATCAGCTTAACAGCCTGATAACAACTGGGCAGGAATGGATATTCCTGGCACTCGGTGTATACTATGCAAGAACTGAAGTACAGCACTAGCTATATTCTGCCATCTTTTGCTCTTGAACTGTTATCTTCTGATTGCTTGGGAATGACTCATGAGGGTCATATGGTTCAAATTCAGTGAATGGCTGAACATTCCTCGTGCTGTAGAGTACTTGGAGTACTTGCTGTAGAGCTTTTAGGAAGAGTTTGTAGGCGCCTCATCCAGCCTCTTCCTAAACGCCTCCAGGGATGGTGACTCCACCACCTCCCTGGGCAGCACATTCCAATGGCCAATCTCTCCTGCTGCAAAGAACTTCTTCCTAACATCCAGCCTAAACCTCCCCTGGCACAGCTTGAGACTGTGTCCTCTTGTTCTGGTGCTGGTTGCTTGGGAGAAGAGACCAACCCCCACCTGGCTACAAACTCCCCTCAGGGAGTTGGAGACAGCAAGAAGGTCTCCCTGAGCCTCCTCTTCTCCAGGCTAAGCAACCCCAGCTCCCTCAGCCTCTCCTCACAGGGCTGTGCTCCAGACCCCTCCCCAGCCTTGTTGCCCTTCTCTGGACACCTTCCAGCAACTCAACATCTTTCCTAAACTGAGGGGCCCAGAACTGAACACAGGACTCAAGGTGTGGCCTAACCAGTGCTGAGTACAGGGCACAATGACTTCCCTGCTCCTGCTGGTCACATTATTCCTGATACAGGCCAGGATGCCATTGGCCTTCTTGGCCGCCTGGGCACACTGCTGGCTCATGTTCAGCCTACTATCAACCAGTACCCCCAGGTCTCTTTCTGTCTGGCTGCTCTCCAGCCACTCTGACCCCAGCCTGTAGCACTGCATGGGGTTGTTGTTGAATAAGAGGAGCTGTACCATAACAATTCTTCCTTTTTCTCTTCTCTTCTGATTTCTGGCTGTTTGGCTTTGCTCAGGAGAGATAACCTGCTTATGGGCTGGACTTGGCTAAGTCTAACTTCTCTGCTCCTTTCTCTTGCCCCTTTTGTACAGGGGGTGTAAGGGGGTAGGGAGGGAGAGGCTAGTAGCTTCCCTTGGTCCTTGGCCAGGGCAGGTCCTTGTGCTGTTTGTTCATTGTAAATATCTGTATAATATTGTAGCTCCTGTGTATTTTGTACATATTCATTGCATTAGTTAGTCCTGAGGTGCTGGGTGATAGGTTGGACTTGATGACCTCTGGGGTCTTTGCCAAACTTATTGATTCTATGATTCTATGAATAAGAGGATCTGTACCATAACAATTCTCTCCTCTTCTGATTCTCTGCTGTTTTCCCTTTGCTCAGGAGAGATAATCTGCCTGCTTTGACTGCTCTTGGCTAAGTCTAACCTACTTTCCTCTCTCCATTCCTTTCTCTCTTGGGACAAGGAGGTAGAGGGGGGGGAGTGGAATGGCTTCCCTGGTGTCTGACCAGGGGGATTGTGTGTTGTTTGCTGATTGTAAATACCTGTAAATGTTGTATATTTTGTACCTATTGCATTCAATTGCAGAGAGTAGATTTTGCTTGCAAATGCAGCTTCATTTGCTTCTAACTGAGTTGGTCTGGCTAAAAGTTAATGTTGGGGGGAAACCTTCAACCCACCACACTCTCTTTACACAACAGTTAACCACTGTTTAACAAGGAAGTCAAAGTCAGAGGTTTCGTGCTTGCAGGAAGTGTATCATGTCAATGGATTTGCGTAGTATTTAGGAGGGTTAGAGTTACACTGCAGTGACGCAGCTCTGCAAGACTTGCTAATTCCCTCTTCTCCCCAAATGCTTCCTCCTGGCTGCCACTCCTGTGCGTTTGAAGACACCCAAGCTGTTATTCCTTTCTCCCTGTGCTGAGCGGCTACCCGACGATTGCAGTTTAGCATATCAATGCCGCATTTAAGCACAGAATCACTGCACGGTGAGGGTTGGAAGGGACCTCTGGAGATTATGTACTCCACCCCTCTGCTGCAACGGGTTTGCCTAGAGTAGGTTGCACAGGAACGTGTCCAGTCAGGCTTTGAAATTCTCCAGAGAACCAGAGTCCACAACTTCTCTGGTCCAGCGCTCTGGCACCCTCAAAGGAAAGTTTCACCTTATATTTAAGTGAAACCTCCCATGTTCTAGTTTGACTCATTGCCCCTTGTCCTATCACTGAACCCAACTGAAAAGAGACCAGCCCCATCCTCTTGACCCCCACCTTTTAGATATGATAAGAGTCAATAACAATCAATAATAACCCCTCTAAGTCTTCTCTTCTCCAGGTTAAAGAGCCCCAGGTCTTTCAGACTTTTCTCCTAACAGATACGTTTTCATCCTCTCAGCATCTTTGTGGCCCTCTGTTGGACCCTCTCCAGTTGTTTCTTGTCTCTCTTGAGCTGGGGTGCCCAGGCCTGGACACAACACTCTGTATATGGCCTCACCAAGGCAGAGTAGATGGGGAGAAGAATTGCCCCTGTCCTGCTGGCCACACTCTTCTTAATTCAGCCCAAAACCGTTCCACAGCAGATCTCAGTGTGCCCAGATGGAGATCCACTGCCCTGTCCACAAGCACCAGATATGGTCATCCAGACTCTCTGAATGGGAACCCCAAATATTTTCCTTTTGCTGGGTCTTTTCACCTTCCTTTCCCTATCAAAATGTTGCTTTCTATCCCCACGCCTACTCCAGCAACTGCAGTAAATCACATCTTAAATTCCCACTTGACTGCCTAGCAAAGCAGAGTGTGAAATGTCCCCAGGGAGTTTTGTGTGATGGTGATCTCCATGTCAGAGGCAGGCTTTCTATTTGTCAGATTTCTAGTCAGAGTTCAGATTTCACATAGATGTTGCCCCATCCTTACACATGCATGGCAACCTGTTACAGTGCAAAGTGCCTGACGAGAAGTAGCAGAACTGTTGTACCACTTTCAGCTCTGATCCTGGTAAAGTGGCAAACCTGCTGTGCTCCACCTAACAGCATGTGGTGGGTTGACGTTTCCCCCCAGCATTAACTTTTAGCCAGACCAGCTCAGTTAGAAGCAAATGAAGCTGTATTTACGAGCAAAAACTACACTCTACAATGGAATGCAACTGCCACACAGCATTGCAAGGGTGACCCTGGAAAACTCCCTGGAAATGTGCTTTCCTCTTTCCACCTTGAGAGCTGGTTTCAATTGCCCTCCTTTTGTGGCAGATGGGGATAGAGGTGGTGACATTAGGCCCTTCTTGGCAGCTCCCTTTTCACAGGAAGCATGCATTCAATTAGAGGATTTTAATTAAAATACTTTTCTGTAGCATCCTGTTTCCAGGCCCTGCTGTAAATTTAACTTGACATTCTCTCATTTAACAGGTGGGTGAGATTATTCTCAGAGCTGCCAGATGGAAGAAATGGCTGGTGAGAAGAATGAAGAGAGGAAGAGAGAGAGCAAAAGCAAGGAGTGGGACAGATATCTGCTGCGTATCTGTCAATATTTACTATGTAACATGCTCTCCCTCTCTGGGATGGCTCTTCCCTGCCACATGTGCGTGACTTCTTACATTTCTTTTGAAGGATAAAAGTGGCAAATCCAGGATCAACACAGTTGTTTTTGATTTCCTTTCCATTTGGATCGGGGCAGTGCAGGAATAACTGATGAATGTCAACTGATGCAAAATTTGTCCTACCCTTGGGAGAAAAAAAAAGAAAAGAAAAAGAAAAAGGAAAAGAAAAAGAAAAAGGAAAAGAAGAAAAAGGAAAAGGAAAATAAAAATAAAAAGAAAAAGGAAAAGGGAAAAGGAAAACAAAAGGAAAAGAAAAAAATGAAAAAAAAAAAAAAGAAAGAGAAAAGGGAAATGAAAATGAAAGAAAAGGAAAAGGAGAAAATAAAAGAAAGAGAAAAAAGAAAAAAAGAAAAATAAAAAAAGAAAAGGAAAAATAAAAATAAAAAGAAAAAAAAAGAAAAAGAAAAAGAAAAAGAAAAAAGGAGAAAAAGAAAAAGAAAAAGGGAAAAAGAAAGAAAAAAGAAAAAGAAAAACGATAAAGAAAAGTGAAAATAAAAAGAAAAAAGGAAAAGGAAAAGAAGAAGGAAAAGGAAAGAGAAAAGGGAAAAGGAAAAGAGAAGGAGAGAAAAAGAAAGAAAAAGAAAAAGAAAAGAAAAAAAAAAAAAAGAAAAAGAAAAAAAAAAAAAGAAAAAAAAAAAAAGAAAAAGAAAAAGAAAAAGAAAAAGAAAAAGAAAAAGAAAAAGAAAAAGAAAAAGAAAAAAAAAAAAAAGAAAAGGAAAAAGAAAAGAAAAAGAGAAAAGGAAAAGGAAAAGGAAAAAGAAGAAGAAGAAAAACAAAAAAAAAAGAAAAAGAAAAGGAAAAGGAAAAAGAAAAAGAAAAAGAAGAAAGGAATTAAATAGAAAAAGAAAAAGAAAAAAGGAAAGGAAAAAGAAAAAGAGAAAAGAGAAAATAAAAAGGAAAAAGGAAAAAGAGAAAGAAAAGGAAAAGGAAAAAGAAAGAGGAAAAGGAAAAGGAAAAGGAAAAGGAAAAGGAAAAGGAAAAGGGAAAAGGAAAAGGGAAAAAGAAAAAGGAAAAGGAAAAGAAAAAGAAAGAGAAAAAGGAAAAGAGAAAAAAAAGAAAAAGAAAAAAGAAAAAGAAAAAGAAAAAGAAAAAGAAAAAGAAAAAGAAAAAGAAAAAGAAAAAGAAAAAAAAAAAGAAAAAGAAAAAGAGAAAAAGAAAAAGAAAGCAAAACCCCCAACCAAGCAAAAAACCAACCCTGAAAACCACCACAATAAGAATGAAACCTCCCCATTACCCTGGAAACTGGGAAACCAACTGTCTGGTCGCAGTGGTAGACATGGGAGTGGGTAGTTCACTAGTGGTCTCTTTGGCAGCTGTGTCTGCAGCAGCTTCCAGGTGCAACAGGTTAAATAATATAGGAGAAAAGAATTTGGGGGGGGATTTTTGGGGGTTGGTTGTGTTTGTTGTGTTGTGGGGTGTTTGGGTTTTTTCCCCCTGTTTTTCTTCTTTTTTCTTTATTAAAAGGCTAAAAGCAGCTAGCAGAAGCAAGGATGAGGGGTGGGGGGAGGCTGGCAGCTTGGAGCCTCTGAGGTAGAAAGAGCGGAGGCAAGGGATGGCTGGGAACGAAAATGAATGGGAGCAAAGTAAGAGAGAAAAAAGGGATGGACAGTCTGGGAGCAGAGAAGAGGGATTGCTAAGTACAGGGAGAAGACTGAGAGATGAGAAGGAGAGGGATGGGGAGGAATAGGTGCAAAGTCTCTTATCCCATTTGAAGCCCCAAAACATAACAGAATTAAAGACCAAACTTCAAGCTAATGTGTAAGGGTACCTGCACCAATCTCCTTCCACTGTGCTATGTAGGACTGTAGTACTCCATCCCACCCACCACACAGAATGTACTGTCAGAGGTGAGACCTCCAGGACAATGCAGGGAAAAGGCTACCTGAGCCAGTACAAAGCTGTGGTGCAAGAAAGGAGGATGTGCTCAGAAACGTTGTGCACTGCCATCATAACTCATCAGAGTGGTGCAACTATTCACATGTTTGCCTTGGTCACCTGAACAAGCTGCTGTCGAGGGACACTTGCAGCCGTAGGCTTAGTAGATAAGATTCAGCTGGGGAAAATTCCTGGTAAGCCCTATCCTTTTTCTTTCCATTTTGGTGAACTTTGGTTTAGGCTCAAGATCCAGAGGTCTGGAGCTTTCAAAACACAGGAGAAGAAGGGAGGGAGGAAAGAAGGGAGGGAGGGAGAAAATAAGGGAGGGAGGGAGGGAGGGAGGGAGGGAGGGAGGCAGGGAGGGAGGCAGGGAGGGAAAAAGGGAAGGAAGGAAGGAAGGAAGGAAGGAAGGAAGGAAGGAAGGAAGGAAGGAAGGAAGGAAGGAAGGAAGGAAGGAAGGAAGGAAGGAAGGAAGGAAGGAAGGAAGGAAGGAAGGAAGGAAGGAAGGAAGGAAGGAAGGAAGGAGGGAGGGAAGGAGGAAGGAAGGAAGGAAGGAAGGAAGGAAGGAAGGAAGGAAGGAAGGAAGGAAGGAAGGAAGGAAGGAAGGAAGGAAGGAAGGAAGGAAGGAAGGAAGGAAGGAAGGAAGGAAGGAAGGAAGGAAGGAAGGAAGGAAGGAAGGAAGGAAGGAAGGAAGGAAGGAAGGAAGCTTCATCAACAAGCACAGCGTAGACATTTATACATCTGCAGCTTACATCAGAAATTCATTGCACAAAATCAAGTGCTTTGGCTAGCAAACACACTTCTATCAGTCACTTTGTGATCACTCTCTAATTAAGAGATCATAGTTTTTTCCCATCAGGATCTGCTCTCTCTATTATTGCACCAGTAGTCTTTGATTGCATCACTGTCCTTTAGTTCTTTACCAGTCCTGTCTCCTATGAGTCTTTCTGCGATGCCAGGCTGTGCTTGCCTGAGTAATTGCATTTATCCTCTTGAACAAAGCATTTCTTGCACAGTAAGACTTACAAGCACTGAGAAATGGCCTCTGGAGTTTTAAATAATAACCAAGCTGCTGTTAGAATAGAATGGAACAGAATAGAATAGTATTAACCAGGTTGGAAGAGACCTTCAAGATTATTGAGTTCAACCTATCACCCAACACCATCTAATGGTTGGACTCGATGATCTTCGAGGTCTCTTCCAACCTTAGTGATGCTGTGATACTGTGATACTGTAATCAACTAAACCATGGCACCAAGTGCCTCATCCAGTCTCTTCCTAAACACCTCCAGTGATGGTGATTCCACCACCTCTCTGGGCACATTCCAATGGAATGTATGTTACATGCAATTGATGATAAAGTGATAAATACACCGTTGCCATTGCTGCCATGGAGCCTATCAGTGACACTTAGATTCACTCCTTGACCAGCACAAGAGTTGGCACTGAGGTCTCTCATGCTGGATGCAGGATACTGCCTGTAAAGAAAATACCACCTTCTATTGTTAGAAACTCTTAGAAGGCAACCAGCACCAGAACAAGAGGACACAGTCTCAAGCTGCCCCAAGGGAAGTTTAAGCTTGAGGTGAGGAGAAAGTTCTTCCCAGAAAGAGATTGGCCATTGGAATGTGCTACCCAGGGAGGTGGTGGAGTCACCATCACTGGAGGTGTTCAAGAGGGGATTGGACATGGCACTTGAAGCCATGGTTTAGCTAGTCATGAGGTGTTGGGTGATAGGTTGGACTTGATGATCTCTGATGTCTTTTCCAACCTTATTGATTCTATGATTCTAAGTTTTAGCACTACTAACATGAGGAGTCCAGCAAATACTCCCCTGGTTCTTCTCAGCCAGATGTCTGTCGTTCCCCCACCCTCAGTGAAACTAGTTAGACCTTTAGCCCCCATGCATTAAAACCCTGTGATCCTGAAACAACAGTGACTCTTAGTCTGTTACAGCCTCTCTGATGCCTGGAGACACAGTGGATTTTAATGTCATGAGACTTAGCCCATTCTAGATGTAAGAACTGCTAGGTTTTTTGTCTTCCAGGACTGATGCCACACAGTTTGGTTATTAGAATAGAAATAGAGTAGAGTAGAGTAGAGTAGAGTAGAGTAGAGTAGAGTAGAGTAGAGTAGAGTAGAATAGAATAGAATAGAATAGAATAGAATAGAATAGAATAGAATAGAATAGAATAGAATAGAATAGAATAGACCAGGTTGGAAGAGACCTTCAAGATCATTATGTCCAACCTATCATCCAACACCATCTAATCAACTAAACCATGGCACCAAGCACCCCATCCAGTCTCCTCCTAAACACCTCCAATGATGGTGACTCCACCACCACCCCAGGCAGCCCATTCCAATGGGCAATCACTATTACTTTGTGTGCCAGTGGAACAGTGAAACATCCCTTTCTTCCATCCATATGGATGTATCTTAAAAGCTGGTTTGAGAAAGGTATCTCATAGTCTTTACTTTTACACACCATTAACGAGTGAGCAGTCATCTTGGGTCAACCATAACCATCCCGGTCTGAGTTCACACTCACCTATCACTTTTGGAAACAGATTTCTGTGGCCAAAGCTCAAGATCATAGAATCATAGAAACAATAAGGTTGGAAAAGAACTCAGAGATCATCAAGTCCAACCTGTCGCCCAACACATCATGACTACTAAACCATGGCACCAAGTGCCACATCCAATCCCCTCTTGAACACCTCCAGGGATGGTGACTCCACCACCTCCCTGGGCAGCACATTCCAATGGCTAACAGCTCTCTCTGGGAAGAACTTTCTCCTCACCTCCAGCCTAAACTTCCCCTGGCACAGCTTGAGACTGTGTCCTCTTGTTCTGGTGCTGATTGCCTGGGAGAAGAGACCAACCCCCACCTGGCTACAACCTCCCTTCAGGGAGTTGTAGAGAACAAGAAGGTCTCCCTGAGCCTCCTCTTCTCCAGGCTAAGCAACCCCAGCTCCCTCAGCCTCTCCTCACAGGGCTGTGCTCAAGGCCTCTCCCCAGCCTCGTTGCCCTTCTCTGGACACATTCAAGAGTCTCAATGTCCTTCTTAATTTGAGTGCCCCCAACTGGGAAGATTTCTTAGCATTTTGGATGTGTGAATGTGAATCAGAACAATTTTTGGAAGTTTCTGTGCACACAGGCTTTATATCTGATGCTATTACTGTAGCAGCATGGCCTGCAGGATTAGTGATCCCACAGGCTGACAATCTGTAAACATTTGAACCCTGTTTTATGCCACAGACCACAGCTCAGTCGTCCACATCTCTCAGAGCCTTGTGTTTTCTGGAGGGGAAAAAAAATAAAAGGGATAAAGTGATTTAGGAAGAGTTAATACCCCTGAACAGATGCACCAGCAAGAGATGTGACAAAATGTCAAGTGGAATGTGCCTGAGGGCTTGGAATTTGGCCGTGGAGGCAGCAGATGAGTCCCCAGGATGGCATGTCCCCCAGAGGCCCATCATGCTTTGGTGACAGCTGTGATTTTTATGGCCCAGCTTCGATGACAATTTGGGAGGGGTCAGCTCTGCTCTTTTCTGACAGGAATTTGGTTTGTCATCAGATTCTAAAATCTCTCTGATTTATGGCATCAGACACTGCTGGCGTTTTACTGAGATGCTTGTCCTCTCCCGCTCCCTGCGGACTGGGAGGTTAAGGTGCAAACGCTGATGATGTTCAAATTGAACTGTTCAGGGGGAAAAGGATAATGGCAGGTCAGGAGGTGATAGAAGAAGAAACTAGTTCCACAAATGTCTCATTAAGAGCTCTTCATCTGGAAACAGACAGCACTGCCACCACCGTCTGAACACAAATTCTTCAACTGACTTCCACGGTCCAAGCAACCGACTTAGGCATGTTGCAGGGAATTAAGAGATAATAGAGCCCTAACCCTTGGTACCATGTCTGTTCCTATTTGCTAGTGACAAAGAAGCTTCCCAGGGGGCTGATCTGCTTGGAACAAAAGCCGTGGGTGGGTGTTCAAATGCCTCCAGCCACACAAGGTAAGGGCCATGTCAGCACAGCACTCCTCAGCTTATCAGCTCCCATTTTGGTGTGGCCATGGTGTGCATTTCTGTGGTCACTTAGCACCCAGCAGGGAACACGTGTCAGTTGCAGTCAGTTAAGGCACAGGTAGTTCCTGTTTCCCTTTCCAGTTTTCCAACCACTGAATTTTTTCCTTTTTTTCCCCCAGGCATGGTAAGGCACAGCAACAGAAACAGTTCCCCTGCAAGCCATGAGACCAGCTTCTACCAGCAAGAGCATTTCATTCACATCTTAGGAGAAGACGTAGTGCAACGAGGCAGATTCATTCTGATGACTCTTTGTGATGGCAATGCTTTCTGATGACAGCTTAAGAGACAAGCAAGGCTGCTGCTTCCAAACATAGAATAGAATAGAATAGAATAGAATAGAATAGAATAGAATAGAATAGACCAGACCAGGTTGGAAGAGACCTTTGAGATCAAGTCCTACCTATCATCCAACACCATCTAATCAACTAAACCATGGCACCAAGCACCACATCATGTCTCCTCCTAAACACCTCCAGGCATGGCGACTCCACCACCTCCCTGGGCAGCACATTCCAATGGCCAATCTCTCTTTCTGGGAAAAACTTCTTCCTAACATCCAGCCTGAACCTCCCCTGGCACAGCTTGAGACTGTGTCCTCTTGTTCTGGTGCTGCTTGCCTGCCTGAGAGAAGAGACCAACCCCCACCTGGCTACAACCTCCCTTCAGGTAGCTGTGGACAGCAAGAAGGTCTCCCCTGAGCCTCCTCTTCTCCAGGCTAAGCAACCCCATCTTCCTCAGCCTCTCCTCACAGGGCTGTGCTCCAAACCCCTCCCCAGCCTCGTTGCCCTTCTCTGGACACCTTCCAGCAACTCAACATCTTTCCTCAACTGAGGGGCCCAGAACTGGACACAGGACTCAAGGTGTGGCCTAACCAGTGCTGAGTACAGGGGCACAATGACTTCCCTGCTCCTGCTGGCCACACTGTTCCTGGTCCAGGCCGGGATATCCTTGTCCTTCTTGGCCACCTGGGCACACTGCTGGCTCATGTTCAGTCTACAGTCAAACAGTACCCCCAGGTCCCTTTCTGCCTGGCTGCTCTCCAGCCACTCTGACCCCAGCCTGTAGCACTGCCTGGGGTTGCTGTGACCCACGTGCAGAATCCGGCACTTGGATGAAACCTGGCACTTGGGTGGAACATCACCTTCTCACTCTCTACTTACCTTACAGGTACAGATCTGGAATCAGGTACAGGTGTTAAGTGTCTTCTGCTGGGAAACTCAGCTCCGATCAGGCTTCACTGCAGATGGAAAATTCCCAGGTATGACCACTGAAATGTCTGAGTCAAGAAGAAAGGACTGGTTCTGTAGCAACCTCACTGCAGTGGTGAGAAACACTTGCCTGAGACTAATGCAGGTGTGGTCACAACAACATTATAAAGTTCTCAAATGGGTACAAGAATCCATGGGTACATCCTCACATAGAGGGATGAGGGTCTGCTCCAGTAGTCCTCATAAATTCTGCTACAAATGTGGCTGCACTAGCCTGGGGTAGAGGCTGGAGTCTTGAGGGATCATGTTTTGGGGAGACAACAACAAAGTGTTAAAATCACTGGATACACCATGACTGAACTGTGCATGCTCTATGGGATCAGAAGGGGCTTGGTGGGGACAATTCTCAGCATGGTACTTGACTCCCTTCTTTCAAAATGCATGTATTGGCTGGATGCACCACTGTTCTTGTTTGGCACCCTCTTACTCCAGGGACTTAGGCATTTGCCTCCTTTTCACCTCTTTATATTCGGCCATGTGTCATCTTTAGCAGTCTTATTAGAAGTTCCTTCCATTCAGGCAGAAAGGGACCTGGGGATGCTGGTTGACAGCTGCCTGAACATGAGCCAGCAGTGTGTGCAAGTGGCCAAGAAGGCCAATGGCATCCTGGGTTGCATCAGAAATAGTGTGGCCAGCAGGAGCAGGGAGGTCATTGTGCCCCTGTACTCAGCACTGGTTAGGCCACACCTTGAGTCCTGTGTCCAGTTCTGGGCCCCTCAGTTTAAGAAGGACATTGAGACACTTGAACGTGTCCAGAGAAGGGCAACGAGGCTGGGGAGAGGCCTTGAGCACAGCCCTGTGAGGAGAGGCTGAGGGAGCTGGGGTTGCTTAGCCTGCAGAAGAGGAGGCTCAGGGGAGACCTTCTTGCTCTCTCCAACTCCCTGAAGGGAGGTTGTAGCCAGGTGGGGGTTGGTCTCTTCTCCCAGGCAACCAGCACCAGAACAAGAGGACACAATCTCAAGCTGCCCCAGGAGAGGTTTAGGCTGGAGGTGAGAAAGTTCTTCCCAGAAGGAGTAATTTGCCACTGGGATGTGCTGCCCAGGGAGGTGGTGGAGTCACCATCCCTGAAAGTGTTCAAGAGGGGATTGGACATGGCACTTGAAGCCATGGTTTAGTTAGTCATGAGGTGTTGGGTGACAGGTTGGACTTGATGATCTCTGAGGTCTTTTCCAACCTTATTGATTCTATGATTCTATGCTTACTCAGGTACTTTGCCTGTCTGTAAAGGCATAGTCTTAATGATTCTCCAGTGGCCTTTGGGGTTTTCAAGGCAAAAGGTGTAAAGATGCCATTTTCTACTGCAAATTTCTAATGAAGTGCAGAGAAATTAAAGCAAGCAAGCAAGCAAACAAACAAACCCCAATAATCCAAAAATATGTTCAACTCTTTTTTATCAAGCCCCACTTGAAGGAGTACTAGGCTCATATTTAGAATAGAATAGAATAGAATAGGATAGGATAGGATAGGATAGGATAGGATAGGATAGGATAGGATAGGATAGGATAGGATAGGATAGGATAGGATGGAATAGAATAGAATAGAATAGAATAGAATAGAATAGAATAGAATAGAATAGAATAGAATAGAATAGAATAGAATTGAATTGAATTGAATTGAATTGAATTGAATTGAATTGAATTGAATTGAATTGAATTGAATTGAATTGAATTAACCAAATTGGAAAAGACCTTCGAGACCATCAAGTCCAACCTATTACCCAACACCATCTAATCAACTAAACCATGGCACCAAGTGCTTCAGTCAGTCTCTTCTTAAACACCTCCCTGGGCAGCACATTCCAATGGCAAATCTGTCTTTCTGGGAAGAACTTCTTCCTAACACCCAGCATAAACCTCCCCTGGTGCAGCTTGAGACTGTGTCCTCTTGTTCTGGTGCTGCTTGCCTGGGAGAAGAGACCAACCCCCACCTGGCTACAACCTCCCTTCAGGCAGTTGTAGAGAACAATAAGGTCTCCCTGAGCCTCCTCTTCTCCAGGCTAAGCAACCCCAGCTCCCTCAGCCTCTCCTCACAGGGCTGTGCTCAAGGCCTCTCCCCAGCCTCGTTGCCCTTCTCTGGACACGTTCAAGAGTCTCAATGTCCTTCTTAAACTGAAGGGCCCAGAACTGTACACAGGACTCACAGCATGAGGAAGCTCAGCTCAGTTCCTTGCCCACAAAGGATGGAGGGGGTCCCAGAGGTCTGTCACCGCTCCTAGGGACTCAGAAAAAAAGCAAAACAAAAGCTGAGCTGTCACTTGCTGCTAGAAACATTCCCATTCAGATCATTTTTCCTGATCCTGCTGTAGTTTTCGTCTATTTAACAGTTTCACCTCAGTAAGGAATGCCAGGCCGAGGTCAGTCAGGATGTCCCAGCCCTTCTGTTGCCATGAAACGACAAAAAAAAATGTATTCTGTCATCCATTCATCAGGAATGAAAAATGTATTGGAATAGCAGAATGTTCTGGTGAATACAAATTCCAACTGTACTTCCGTAGAGCCAGGGTCGTTTTGCCGTGGCAGGGCTCTAGTAGTCATGTTACAGCACTTCTCACAATGAGCTCTGTGTGAGAGACCTATATGAATGGCAGTGGAAATCTCTCCCAGAGGGCCTGTTCTTCCTTTATGGCTACTAGAGTTTATGGTCCAGTTGGCATCCTAATATGCAACTGCCTGAAGTCACACTCATAGAATCATTTTGGTTGCAAAAGACCTTTAAGATCATTGAGTCCAACCACCATTATCTAACTCTACCGAGCCTGGTGCTAAACGTTTCTCTGTGGGTGTCCTGTTCTCTCAAGCCTGTGCAGCTTTGAACAGTTCTCATCATAGAATCACAGAGTTGTTTTGGTTGCAAAAGACCTTTAAGATCATTGAGTCCAACCCCCATTATCTAACTCTACCGAGCCTGGTGCTAAATGTTTCTCTGTGGGTGTCCTGTTCTCTAAAGCCTGTGTAGCTGTGAACAGTTCTCATCATCGAATCACAGAGTTGTTTTGGTTGGAAAAGACCTTGAAGATCACCAAGTCCTACCATCAGCTAACTCTACCAAGCCTGGTGCTAAACCAGTGTTCTTCAGCACCACATCCCTGCCTCTTGGGATAAGGATTACACCACCTCCCTGGGGAGGCTTCCCCAGTGTTTGAGAATCCTTTTCAGTGATCATACAGCAAATGCTCCCTAAAGCCCTCAGGAAGCTGCATGCAGTTTGGGACAGCGCTGAGACAGGAGAGGCCAGTGCCACATGAAATAGAAGAGTAAGTTTTTTATTAATAGCCTAAATATTTTCCCCTGATTTCTAAGCAGCTGAGCTCAGTAGGCAAAATTCCATTCCCTTCATTAGAGGGATAGCAGTGCCAAAGGCACAGGCTTTGGGCAAAATGAGTGGCCAAAGAACTGCAAGGAAAATGAGGGATGAAACGATTACAACTGCTAACACAATCAAGGTCTTGAAACAAAAGCTCTCCAAGCTTCACAGCCGTTGGAATAAGCAACCAGGATTTCGAGCTGTCTGTAGGCTCCACAACACTTCACCATTTTTTTCTCTTCAGAAATGGTTTCCAGATTTCCTCTATTTCTGCTTCTTGCCAGTGACACAAATACCACAAGAATAGACTATCTCAAAAGTGTTCTGGCAAGCAGTTCAGGTGCTGGCTAAGACCCTAATGTGCACTGGCTACATCAGGCTTTTATAATGTGTCAGCTAGCCTCTGATAGCTACCATGTGATGATAATGGTTATTCAGTCCAAGCATTAAATGAGATCATAGAATCATGGAACCATTAAGCCTGGAAAAGACCTCTAGGATCATCAAGTCCAACCATCAACCCACCACCACCATGCCCACTCAACCACGTCCCAGTGTGAAATGTCTGCACATTTTTTGAGCACCTCCAGGGATGGTGACTCCATCATATCCCTGGGCAGCCTGTTCCAATCCCTGACCACTCTGTCAGTCAAGAAATGTTCCTAACATCTGACCTAAAGCTCCCCTGCTGCAACTTCAGGCCATTTCCTCTTGTCCTATTACTAGATACTTGGCAGAAGAGACCAACACCCATCTCACTACAACCCTCTTCCAGGTAGTTGTAGAAAGCAGTAAGATGGGGAAAGCACATGTGTGAAGTGAGAATTCATCTTTGCAAACAAGTTCTCATTTCTACCCTTGTATTTCCTGGAAAAGAGGTGAGGAGAGGCTAAGGGAGCTGGGGTTGTTTAGCCTGGAGAAGAGGAGGCTCAGGAGAGACCTTCTTGCTGTCTACAACTACCTGAAGGGAGGTTGTAGACAGGCAGGGGCTGGTCTCTTCTCCCAGGCAACCAGCAGCAGAACAAGAGGACATAGTCTCAAGCTGTGCCAGGCTGGATGTTAGGAAGAAATTCTTCATAGAGAGAGTGATTGCCCATTGGAATATGCTGCCCAGGGAGGTGGTGGAGACACCATCCCTGGAGGTGTTTAGGAGGAGACTTGATGGGGTGCTTGGTGCCATGGTTTAGTTGATTAGATGGTGTTGGATGATAGGTAGGACTTGATCTTGAAGGTGTCTTCCTACCTGGTCTATTCTATTCTATTCTATTCTATTCTATTCTTCTATTCTATTCTATTCTATTCTATTCTATTCTATTCTATTCTATTCTATCCTATCCTATCCTATCCTATCCTATCCTATCCTATCCTATCCTATCCTATCCTATCCTATTATAAAGTTCAGAGTCCTATCTCAGCATCCAGGCTGCTCTTCTCAGCCTCAAATCTATGCCCATCACCACTATTTGTCACTTCTATTTCTTCCCCTTTTTTATTTCCCAGCATAGTGATGCAAAGGTTGCAGAGATCCTATGGCAACTTGCATCTGTCCTTGAAGAAGCTGATGGTCCCAGAGTCCACTGGAGAAAATTGATTGTGTCAGAGTAAATGAGCTGCTGCTGGGCTGAGAAGCCTCATCAAAGTCATGGTTTACGCCCAAGTGCCAACATTTTGGGGTTGCACATCAGGTATGGTTCAATACTAGGAGCCCAGAAGTATATGCCTGGACTTCAGAGAAAGCCTTACTACTCTCTTCTGTGTGTCAAATTAACTACCCAGTAGTGAGCTCCCCTGGCTAAACGATCACCCGTTGGCCAGCTGCCACACCACAAAGCTCCCCATACAACCGCCTCAGAAATGGAAACTTGTTATTCTGGAGCTGTCCTGTGAATACCCGTTCTGTCAAGGCAGGAGGGAAGTGTTTGGGCCAGGCAGGCTGAGAAAACAGAGAGGTGTTGGGTGTCAGAATTTATTTAAATGGGCTGCAGCTTTGCATGGGACAGATGAATCTCAGCATCCAGAAGATGGGAGGTAACCAGGATGAGGGGCTCAGGGGCTGGAGAAAATGTACGAGAGATAAAGCCTCAGATGAAGAACCTGGGCCTCTTTAACCTGGGGAGAGAGAAAGAAAAATGACCAAGAGGGGATCTTATAAATGTATATAAATATCTAAACAGCAGAGGTCGTGAGGCCTGAGGTGTGCTCTTTTCTGCAAGGACAAGGGGCAATGGGCACCATCTAGAACGCAGGAGGTTTCACTTGAACTGGGTAGAAACTTCTTTCCTTTGAGGGTGCCAGAGCCCTGGAGCAGGCTGCCCAGAGAGGCTGTGGAGTCTCCTCTGGAGACTTTCAAAACCCACTCAGACATGTTCCTGTGAAGCCTGATCTAGGTCTACCTGCCTGAGCAGGAGTGTTGGACTAGATGACCTCTGGAGGTCCCTTTCAACCTCTACCATTCTGTGAGATGCCTGAGAGTGTCATTTGATGACAGAACAGAGTATTGCCTGTTCCTCACACCTGTTGTGTGAGGCTTTCCTAATCTTCACCAGCACCCACAGGTAGCGATTGACTTCTGCTGCTGCAAACCCAATGGAGGTTGATCCTCAGGGGTCCTTTGAGGATAAACTCCTAGAGGACCTGGTAAACATGAGAGGGACAGATTCAGAGGGAGCTGGGTTGCTTAGCCTGGAGAAGAGGAGGCTCAGGGGTGACCTTATTGCTCTCTACAACTACCTGAAGGGAGGTTGCAGACAGGTGGAGGTTGGTCTCTTCTCCCAGGCAGCCAGCACCAGAACAAGAGGACACAGTCTCAAGCTGTGCCAGGGGAAGTTGAGGCTGGAGGTGAAGGGAAAGTTCTTCCCAGAGAGAGTTGTTAACCATTGGAATGTGCTGCCCAGGAAGGTGGTGGAGTCACAATCTTCAGCCACTCCTTGGAAGGACTCTTCCCCAGAACCTTCCCCAGCTTCATTGCCCTTCACTGAACAGCACGCTCCCCTCCTCCACCTCTCCTTTCTACACTGAAAACATTTGGTATCTTCACTCAACTGGAAGTCTGTACTGCTTGCAACCATTTTTGTCACCTGACACTAACCCTTTCCCAGAAGTTAGCTTGAGTTGTTCTTTCCCTGGACAGTTCCATTCGTATGGCCACACTCCAGGCTAGCAGGGCACAGCTCAAAGCATCCTATCAGATGTGGCTCTGCTATTCTGCCAGCCCCACCACCAGCAAATTCTCACCTTGTTCATTTGACAGAATGAAAGCCAAACATCAGGAGATGTTTCAAAAATGATTTGTGGATTTTCTCTTGCCCATTGAAGCCACAGGCAAGTACAGATTGTGATGTGTTTTGAAATCAGAAGCCCAAATGCCATGAATCTCAAACCCAGTAAACTCATGTGTGACTGGGGACTTGCTGCTGGCTTGCATTATGGTTCTGTCTGTATCTCTGCCTGCAAAATCAAATTACAGATGTGAGAAAGAGTAAACCTCCACCCCTCCTCATCCCAGCAGCAAATCTCTGCTGGCAGAACAGCAGGCTCTGTAGGCTCCTTAGGGCTCCATTGGGCTGTATAGGCTCCATAGGTCTCTATAGGATCCATAGGACTCCATAGGACTCTATAGGCTCCATAGGGCTCTATAGGCTCTGTAGGACTCCATAGGGCTCTATAGGGCTGCATAGGGCTCTATAGGCTCCATAGGACTCCATAGGGCCCTATAGGGCTCTGTAGGGCTGCATAGGGCTCTATAGGTTCCATAGGACTCCATAGGGCTCTATAGGGCTGCATAGGGCTCTATAGGGCTGCATAGGGCTCCATAGGGCTGCATAGGACTCTATAGGTCTGCATAGGGCTCTATAGGCTCCATAGGACTCCATAGGGCTCCATAGGGCTGCATAGGACTCTATAGGCTCCATAGGACTCCATAGGGCTCTATAGGGCTGCATAGGGCTCTATAGGCTCCATAGGACTCCATAGGGCCCTATAGGGCTCTATAGGGCTGCATAGGGCTCTATAGGTTCCATAGGACTCCATAGGGCTCTATAGGGCTGCATAGGGCTCTATAGGTTCTCTATAGGCTCCATAGGACTCCATAGGGCTCCATAGGGCTGCATAGGACTCTATAGGGCTGCATAGGGCTCTATAGGCTCCATAGGACTCCATAGGGCTCCATAGGGCTGCATAGGACTCTATAGGTCTGCATAGGGCTCTATAGGCTCCATAGGACTCCATAGGGCTATATAAGGCTGCATAGGACTCTATAGGCTCCATAGGGCTCTATAGGGCTCTATAGGGCTCCATAAGACTCCATAGGGCTCTATAAGGCTCCATGGGCTCTATAGGCTCCATAGGGCTCCATAGGGCTCCAAAGGGTTCCATAGGGCTCTATAGGCTCCGTAGGGCTCTAAAGAGCTCTATAGGCTCCATAGGGCTCCATAAGGCTCAGGGCTCTATAGGGCTCCATAGGACTCTATAGGCTCCACAGGTCTCCATAGGATTCTACAGGGCTCCATCAGGTTCTATATGGCTCCATAGAGATCTATAGGCTCCATAGGGCTCTATAGGCTCTATAGGGATCCATAGCTTGCTTCAAGGGCAAGTCAAGATCACTTTCACAGAGATCATATCCTTTTCCTTCCTTGTCCCACAACTGCAGACTCGTCAGAAAGCTCAGGTCTATCAGACAGCTTCAATTTTTGTCCATCAGCTTCTACAGATGCTACTCCAAAAGCCCATTTGTAACCTTTAGGGTCTTTGAAATGCCCTTCTCTCAGAAAATCAAAACCTATAACAAGACAAGTTCCCATTAGAATTGCCTTGCCTTTGCCAGGAAGGAAGCTTTCTTTCTCATCAGTCTGATCCCTGCTTTGCATCAGTGCTGTGACACAAATCTAACACCAGCTCTGAGGGCCTTTATCTACTTTGACAGGTGAGGAGACAGAGATCTGCACACAACTGAATTCTCATCTCCCTACCTCACAGCTTTCCCGATGACATCATATACCATATAAGTCTGTCAGAGACCTTTTCCACCCTGACGTTCTTTGAGGGACAAGCAAAGTCTTTCTGGCATTCTAACCTAATCAATATCCTTGCTGAACTCATGCTGACATTTGCCTTGCCCAGAGTTTTCAGGCTTTCTCTGCAAAAATATGATCTGCATCCAAAGACCACCTTCCTCCTAAAGCTGATAGAAATTGTCTTGTGATGTTATCACTGTACATACTCTCTCAAGGGAAGCATTCTCACAGCTTCCTTCACAGCTAACCTGGGCAGACCTCTTCCCAGTCTGCCAGGAGCCTCGAATCAGACAAGTTCAAGAGCTTATTTCAGGGAGATGAGATTTCTTGGTGACTTTGCACAACAGAGGAAGTTTCCCAGCTTAGCAGTTTTCCCAGAGGTGTAATTCAAAAACAGCCTCAGTACAGCTGCTCTGAGAGCACTTCCCAGCCCCATTGTCTGCATTCTACTTCCCAGGCCCGTTGTCTGCATTCTTATTGGGATTCACAGTGGCACTACACCAAACTGTTTCTCTCCAAGGCACCCATTAACTCCCCTCTATCCCCTTTAATACATTTCTTCAGGAGCAGGTCTTTTGACCTGGTTATATATCTCAGTCCCCTCACCTTCTGATTACCCTTTTCATAGATTCCTTCTTTTCCCCCTTTTTTAACACTTTTTTTTTATTTGGGGGAGGGAGGTGCAGGTAAGTTCTCCCATTTTATAAACATCCTAGAATCATAGAATCAATAAGGTTGGAAAAGACCTCAGAGATCATCAAGTCCAACCTGTCACCCAACACCTCATGACTAGCAAAACCATGGCTTCAAGTGCCACGTCCAATCCCCTCTTGAACGCCTCCAGGGACGGTGACTCCACCACCTCCCTGGGCAGCACATTCCAGTGGCCAGTCTCTCTTTCTGGGAAGAACTTCTTCCTAAAATCTGGTGTTGAAGGCATTGCTCAGGTCCAGGTAAAATAGAATAGAATAGAATAGAATAGAATAGAATAGAATAGAATAGAATAGAATAGAATAGAATAGAATAGAATAGAATTAACCAAGTTGAAAAAGACCTTCAAGACCATCAAGTCCAGCACCCAACACCATCTAATCAACTAAACCATGGCACCAAGTGCCTCATCCAGTCTCTTCTTAAACACCTCCAGTGATGGTGACTCCACCACCTCCCTGGGCAGCACATTCCAATGGCCAATTAATCTTTCTGGGAAGAACTTCTTCCTAGCATCCAGCCTAAACTTCCCCTGGCACAGCTTGAGACTGTGTCCTCTTGTTCTGGTGATGGGTGCCTGGGATAAGAGACCAACTCCCACCTGGCTACAACCTCCCTTCAGGAAGTTGGAGACAGCAATAAGGTCTCCCCTGAGCCTCCTCTTCTCCAGGCTAAACAACCCCAGCTCCCTCAGCCTCTCAAGGCACTTTTTTTACTGCTGTTTGTGCACTGTATAATTGGATATAGTCACATACACATGTTCAACTGGTTTCAGCCTAACAAGCCACCCTGTTTTCTTTACATCCATCAGATGCTCCCGTCCTCATTTAACTCTCCATAGATCTTGTGTGATCGGCTGACTTTAATTAGAAATAAATTTTATATTTGCTTCCCAGTTATCAGAAAAAATACTCAAAGGCTGCAAACCCAAAAGCAGACCTCTGTGGGAGTGCATTGGGAAGAAACACCCCTTGCCTGGAGATAGCAAATACAGTTTCAAGTCACCTAGTTTGCAATGTGCTTAATGTGTGCAATAGCATCTTGGCTGAGTCCTAGTTTCAAGCAGAATGCAAAAGGTTTGAAAACTCTGGAAGGAATTGAGCCCTACTTGAACAGGATTAGCTTTGTCAGCCAGGGTTACAATCTTCTCTATGGATGGCATGAGATTTAACATATCCAAGTGCAGGGTTCTACACACTGGCCACAAGAATCCCATGCAGTGCTACAGGCTGGGGTCAGAGTGGCTGGAGAGCTGCCAGGCAGAAAGGGACTTGGGGGTGCTGGTTGATGGGAGGCTGAACATGAGCCTGCAGTGTGCCCAGGCGGCCAAGGAGGCCAATGGCATCCTGGCCTGCATCAGGAAGAGTGTGGCTAGCAGGAGCAGGGAAGTCATTGTGCCCTGTGCTCAGCACTGGTTAGGCCACACCTTGAGTCCTGTGTCCAGTTCCGGGCCCCTCAGTTTAGGAAAGATGTTGAGTTGCTGGAAGGTGTCCAGAGAAGGGCAATTAGGCTGAGGGGAGGTCTCAAGCACAAGCCCTATGAGGAGAGGCTGAGGGAGCTGGGGTTGCTTAGCCTGGAGAAGTGGCTCAGGGAGAGACCTTATTGCTCTCTACAACCCCTGAAGGGAGGTTGCAGCCAGGTGGGAGTTGGTCTCTTCTCCCAGGCAAGCAGCACCAGAACAAGAGGACACAGTCTCGAGCTGTGCCAGGGGAGGTTTAGGCTGGAGGTAAGGAGAAAGTTCTTCCCAGAAAGAGAGATTGGCCATTGGAATGTGCTGCCCAGGGAGGTGGTGGAGTCACCATCACTGGAGGTATTTAAGAAGAGCCTGGACGAGGCACTTGGTGCCATGGTTGAGTTGATTAGGTGGTGTTGGGTGATAGGTTGGACTTGATGATCTTGAAGGTCTTTCCCGACCTGCTTAATTCTATTCTATAACATGAACTATTTCAATAGAATCCTTTTCCCAGTAAACCTCACTGACTATCCCTTACTGAGTTTCTGCACATTCACTGTGTTTTCATTGTGTGTCACACTTATTTTTTCTCCAGCATCAATATCACCCAAACTGATCTGTGACTTCCCCCATGATGCCATTTACTACTTTAAAATGTCAGCACACTGCTTCCTTGATATTTCACTGGAATCTTTCCAGTTCTTCTAAACTGGAGAAATTAATCACAGAATGGCTCAGGTTGGAAGGGACCTCAGAGGTCACCCACTCCAGTATCCCTGTCATGGGCCGGGATGCCTCTCGATGAGACTCAGCTGCTTAAGGCTTCATCCAACCTGGTCTCGAACACCCCCAGGGAGGAGGCATCTACAACCTCCTTGGGCAACCTGTTCCAGAGTCCCCCCACCCTTGCACTGAAGGACATCTTCCTAACACCCACTTACCCTGCTCTCCCTCAATTTCAAACCAATCCCTCTTGTCCTGTTGCTTGACACCCTTAGGAAAAGTCCCTCTGCAGCCTTCCTGCAGGATCCTTTCAGGTATCAGAAGGCAGCTCTAAGGTGCCCCCAGAGCCTTCTCTTCTCTAGCATGGACACTCCCAGCTCCTGCAGCTTATCCTCATAGCAGAGGTGCTCCAGTCCTTGCATCATCTTCGTGGCCTCCTCTGGACTCACTCCAACAGCTCTGTGTCCTTCTTCTGCTGGGGACACCAGAACTGGACACAGTATTCAGGGTGAGGTCTCACAAGAGCAGAGTAAAGGGGCAGAACCATCTCTGAAAGGTCCCTGATCCACTTAAAAAACACTTTGACTGCAAGTTAGCCAGGTCTCCTAACTTCAACTCATTCTAACTTTCATAGTTATTGTCTCAGTCAGCTACCACTGGACTGTGCCACATCTACCAGTGCACTGCTCAAATGCAATACAGCTCTTTTGGGGCTGCTTTCCAAGATTGTTCTCCAGGAATCACACAGCCCCTTGGCTCCTTTTGAGGGAAAGATGCTGGGTTTAGTTTTTGGAGCTTTCCACATTTTGGTATCTAGCATGAGGGTTATGACCACTTTGGCTGAGAGCCTTCTCTTTGTGGTTGTTTTCATGGAAAAGCTTAGCTCCAAGGTCAAACATTCTCCCTGGAAAGTCTACATTCTGAGAGGCACATCACTACCAGCACATCAGTGTGAGCTTCTTTTCTACTGGTTAGACCACACCTTGAGTCCTGTGTCCAGTTCTGGGCCCCTCAGTTTAAGAAGGACATTGAGACACTCAAATGTGTCCAGAGAAGGGCAAAGAGGCTGGGGAGGGGTCTGGAGCACAGCCCTGTGAGGAGAGGCTGAGGGAGCTGGGGCTGCTTAGCCTGGAGAAGAGGAGGCTCAGGGAGATCTTATTGTTCTCTATAACTACCTGAAGGGAGGTTATAGGCAGGTGGGAGTTGGTCTCTTCTCCCAGGCAACCATCACCAGAACAAGAGGACACAGTCTCAAGCTGTGCCAGGGGAAGTTTAGGCTGGAGGTGAGGAGAAAGTTCTTCCCAGAGAGAGTTGTTAGCCATTGGGATGTGCTGCCCAGGGAGGTGGTGGACTCACTGTCCCTGGAGGTGTTCAGGAGGGGATTGGATGTAGCACTTGAAGCCATGGTTTAGTCATGAGGTGTTGGGTACTAGGTTGGACTTGGTGATCTCTGAGGTCTTTTCCAACCTTAGTGATTCTATAATTCTATGTCCCCAGGTACATAGGCATCTACCCAGGCTGTCTTCATTGTCAGTAATTCTGAGGGATCTTCTTGCTAATTTTGGTTGAGATCACTCTTCTAACTGGAGAATCAGAAAATCTATGTCAATCTTCTTACTGCTGCAGTGCCTCTGCCACTGCTTCTGCACTGTGAGGCACTCCAGATGGCCCCTGGGAGATATGGCCATAGGTAAGACTTCCAGTATCTGAAGGGGGCCTGCAGGAAGGCTGGGGAGGGACTTCTCAGGCTCTCAGGTAGTGATAGGACTAGGGGGAATGGAATGAAGCTGGAGGTGGGGAGATTCAGGGTGGAGGTGAGGAGGAAGTTCTTCCCCATGAGAGTGGTGAAGCCCTGGAATGGGTTGTCCAGGGAGGTGGTTGAGGCCCCGACCCTGTAGGTGTTTAAGCCCAGGCTGGATGAGGCTGTGGCCAGTCTGATCTAGTGTGGGGTGTCCCTGCCCATGGCAGGGGGGTTGGAACTAGCTGATCCTTGTGGTCCCTTCCAGCCCTGACTGATACTATGATACTATGATAAGACAGGACATCCCCTTTTGAAAAGCTGGAGTCCCATGGTGTCTCAGGCACAGCACTCCACTGAGTCAAGATGAAACCTGCATCCTTAGCACCTCCTTTTTGAAAGGCTGGCAATCAGGAAGTGTTGAAAATGCCCTTCAGAATTGTGCTGGTCACCAGAAGCATGCAAAGTCGCCAAGCAGCCCGTGCAGCCGTGGCATTCTTGGAGAGGGCTGAGCAGTGAGGACTGTGCCACACCACCAGCCCTCTGTGCTTCAGCCCCTCTCGTGCTCTTTTGGCCTTTTTCTGTCTTTCTGCAGTTGTCTGTGCCGCGCGTGTAACAGGACTCCGCCGAAGCCATGCAGCACTTTCCACTGCCCCCGGCAGCGTCATGCACATGCTCTGCTCGCTCAGCTAATCCCCATATTTCTCGAGAATGGAGGTCACCTCCTGGGACAGGACTGAAGGGAGATGCCAAACACAGCAACACATGGAGCCAGTTGGTGTGAGTTCCTGAACAAACTGTGACACATAAAAAAGCAGCTCTCTCGCGGGTGTGCTCTCTTTGACGCTTCCAAGGCTATAAAATGCAAAGTGACTATTAAAATGCAAAACCCAGGCTTATTTTGTCCTGGGGCTGCTACAGGATTGCAACAAGTTGAGAGAGAGACAGTTTTCCTTGCAATCATTTTTGGGTTTTACACAAAGAGGAAAGGACTGGGCTCCCCCTTGCTTGAGGAATACGCAGCTGACTTGGACAGCAGCACTCTGCACTGGATTAGGAACTGGCTGGAGGGCTGAGCCCAGACAGAGGTGGTGAATGGTGCCACAGCCAGCTGGCAGCCAGGCACCAGTGGTGTGCCCCAAGGATCAGTGCTGGGCCCCATCCTGTTCAAAATCTTAATTGATGATCTGGATGAGAGGATTGAGTCCATCATCAGTAAATTTGCAGATGACACCAAGCTGGGGGCAGGAGTTGATCTATTAGAGGGTAGGAGAGCTCTGCAGAGGAACCTTGCCAGGCTGGACAGATGGGCAGAACCCAAGAGGATGGCATTGAACAAGTCCAAGTGCTGGGTGCTGCGCTTTGGCCACAACAACCCCAGGCAGTGCTACAGGCTGGGGTCAGAGTAGCTGGAGAGCAGCCAGGCAGAAAGGGACCTGGGGGTCCTGGTTGATAGCAGGCTGAACATGAGCCAGAAGTGTGCCCAGGTGACCAAGAAGGCAAATGGCATCCTGGCCTGCATCAGGAATAGTGTGGCCAGCAGGAGCAGGGAAGTCATTCTGCCCTGTACTCAGCACTGGTTCTTCACAAACAGAGTTGTTAGCCATTGGAATGTGCTGCCCAGGGAGGTGGTGAAGTCCCCATCCCTGGAGGTGTTCAAGAGGGGATTGGACATGGCACTTGGTGCCATGGTTTATTAGTCATGATGTGTTGGGTGACAGGTTGGACTTGATGATCTTTGAGGTCTCTTCCAACCTTATTGATGCTATGATTCTATGATGCAGTTAAAGACCACCCCAGAATGCAACAAGTAGGCATAGACTCACTAAGGCAATGGTGAATTCCCTACTGTTTTGAAAGGAAAGTCTTAACTTTCATGCTATACAATGTTTAATGTTGGGTTTGTTTTAGTGTCAGATACATCTTCTGCCAGCTATCCATTCCTGTGTTTTGCTTCCTCGGATCTACCATTGCTCATGGCCCTGGGGAGATGGAAATGTTTCAGGCTTCAGGCTTTTTTTGAAATTCACCATATACCATTCTTGCTCCTGACCCAGGTCAGGGCAAATCATTCTGTCTAGGTGGCTGGTCACTTCTGCCTGTGCCACTGCAAAAACAGTAGCACACGCTCCTGTGTAACAGAAAGGGAAAAGCACTTATGACCTTGACTTATTTATTTCTGTTTTCCACATTTAGAATCATTGAATCATAGAATCAATACAGGTTGGAAAAGGCCTCAGAGATCATCAAGTCCAACCTGTCACCCAACACCTCAGGACTAACTAAACCATGGCACCAAGTGCCACGTCCAATCCCCTCTTGAACACCTCCAGGGACGGCGACTCCGCCACCTCCCTGGGCAGCACATTCCAAGGGCTAACAACTCTCTCTGGGAAGAACTTTCTCCTCACCTCCAGCCTAAACTTCCCCTGGCACAGCTTGAGACTGTGCCCTCCTGTTCTGGTGCTGTTTGCCTAGGAGAAGAGACCAAGCCCCACCTGGCTACAACCTCCCTTCAGGTAGCTGTAGACAACAAGAAGGTCTCCCTGAGCCTCCTCTTCTCCAGGCTAAGCAACCCCAGCTCCCTCAGCCTCTCCTCACAGGGCTGTGCTCCAGACCCCTCCCCAGCCTCGTTGCCCTTCTCTGGACACGTTCAAATGTCTCAGTATCCTTCTATATATTCTGTACCCTCAAGTGTCTCAATATCCTTCTATATGTTTTTTTGTATAGAAAGTTCTGATATCAACATTTATTTTGGATGCACATGTGGATGAAATGTCAAAGGAGCCATGCTTTTGCTGAAGGCACATTTGTTCTTTCTCAGAAGTTCAGCCCCAGCCTGGTTTGATGTAACTGTTCATCCCTTGGAACTGCTGCGCTGCCTCCCGAGGGTGATACATCATGTTTCTCAGTCGACAAAGTTCCCAGCCAGCCTCCTGTGATGTTTTGTGGCCATCTGACTCTCAGAGTACACTGCAAAAATGTAATGAGAGAGAGGCTTATGCTGCGTTATGGGAGTATGGCGTCCATAAATCTCCATGTCCGCAACGCACATGGTGACTGGTGTGGACATAAATTAAAGCTGAGCTGACCTGTCACTAAATGTTTTAATTGTGTTTGACAAACCAAAGTATTTCAATTTAGGCTGAGTTCACTCAAAACAAAGCATTTTATTTTTCCCAGTGGGGAGTGGGGGAAAAAAAAGCCCTCCCCAGCCAAATGCCATGGGGAAACTCAAAGCTCTTAAGGCCCTACATTTCCATTCAGAAAGAGAAAATCATGGGAAATATCTGACCCCCTATAATACACACTCTGTTTCCACATCTTTATATAAATGCATAGGCAAATATATTGTCACAAATAAAGAAACCCAAGCCAGGTCTTTAAATATAGCTTCATGTGATTAATATGCAGTTGGTGAGATTTAAATCAGTTTGATGTATAATGCCCTAGTTGCAAGCATTCATTTCTAACCCCTATATGGATGAATCTATATATTGTCAGCTCAGCTCACCAGATGCTATTTTTCCTACTTTCTTGGGAAGGGAGGGACAGAGAGCTGAGAGATTGTGGTGGGTTTAGGCTATGCCTTAAATATGTAGTCACAGAGTACCAGCAGAAAAGTAGAAAAATATAAATAAATATAATCAGAGAATCCTAGAATCAAAAAGGTTGGAAAAGACCTCAGAGATCATCAAGTCCAACCTGTCACCCAACACCTCATGACTAACAGACCATGGCACCAACAAGACCCAAGGGCAGGGTCCTGCATCTGGGTCGAGGCAATCCCAGGCACAAATCCAGGCTGGGCAGGGACTGGCTGGAGAGCAGCCCTGAGGAGAGAGACTTGGGGGTGCTGGTGGGCGAGAAGCTCAACAGGAGCTCTCAATGTGCACTTGCAGCCCGGAAAGCCAATCAGAGCCTGGGCTGCAGCAGGAGAAGTGTGGCCAGCAGGTCAAGGGAGGTGAATCTCCCCCTCTACTCAGCTCTGCTGAGACCCCACCTGGAGTACTGCCTCCAGTTCTGGAGCCCCTATTCCAAGAGGGATCTGGAGGTGCTGGAAGGTGTCCAGAGAAGGGCCATGAGGATGAGCAGAGGGCTGGAGCACCTCTCCTGTGAGGACAGACTGAAGGAGTTGGGGCTGTTCAGTCTGGAGAAGAGAAGGCTCCCAGGTGACCTCATTGTGGCCTTCCAGTATCTGAAGGGGGCTACAAGAAGGCTGGGGAGGGACTTCTCAGGATCTCAGGTAGTGATAGGACTAGGGGGAAATGGAATGAAGCTGGAGGTGGGGAGATTCAGGCTGGAGGTGAGGAGGAAGTTCTTCCCCATGAGAGTGGTGAAGCCCTGGAATGGGTTGTGCAGGGAGGTGGTTGAGGCCCCGTCCCTGGAGGTGTTCAAGCCCAGGCTGGATGAGGCTGTGGCCAGCCTGATCTAGTGTGAGGTGTCCCTGCCCATGGCAGGGGGGTTGGAACTAGATGATCCTTGTGGTCCCTTCCAGCCCTGACTGATACTATGATACTACTATGATACCAAATGCCACATCCAATCCCCTCTTGAACACCTCCAGGGATGGTGACTCCACCACCTCCCTGGGCAGCACATTCCTATGGCCAATTACTCTTTCTGGGAAGATCTTTCTCCTCACCTCCAGCCTAAACTTCCCCTGGCACAGCTTGAGACTGTGTCCTCTTGTTCTGGTGCTGCTTGCCTGGGAGAAGAGACCAACCCCCTCCTGGCTACAACAATCACTATTGGGTGTAAAAAGGAAAACAAGAGATTAGTCTAAACAAATGCATTGGGTAAATATCTGGAATAAGAGGAGCTGTACCATAACAGTTCTTCCCTTTTTATCTTCTCCTCTGATCTCTGACTGTTTTGCTGCACTTGAGAGTGATAACCTGCTTATGGGCTAGCTTTGGTTAAGTCTAACTTCTCTGCTCCTTTCCCTTGTCCCATTTGTATAAGGGAATAAAGGGGTAGGGAGGGAGAAGCTAGTAGCTTCCCCTGGTCCTTGGCCAAGGAGGTCCTTGTGCTGTTTATTAATTGTAAATATCTGTATAATATTGTAACTCCTGTGTGTTTTGTACACATCCATTGCATTCCATTGCAGAGTGTAGATCTTGCTTGTAAATACAGCTTCATTGGCTTCTAACTCAGTTGGTCTGGCAAAGTTAATGTTGGGGGGGGAGACTTCAACCCACAACAGAGATGCATTTCATTTCAGTCTTGATGTGTGTGGAGTACCAACAGGCCCCCTGCTGCTTAGGTTTGGATTGGATATTAGGAAGGACTTCTTTGTCGGAAGAGTGGTCAGGCATTGAAACAGGTTTCCTAGGGAGGTGGTGGAGTCACCATCCCTGGAGGTGTTCAAATATTAGAATGGAATGGAATAGAATGGAATGGAATGGAATGGAATGGAATGGAATGGAATGGAATGGAATGGAATGGAATAGAATAGAATAGAATAGAATAGAATAGAATAGAATAGAATAGAATAGAATAGAATAGAATAGAATAGAATAGAATAGAATAGAATAGAATAGAATTTACCAGGTTGGGAAAGAGCTTTGAGATCATCAAGTCCAACCTATCACCCAACACCATCTAATCAACTAAACCATGGCACCTAGTGCCCCATCCAGTCTCCTCCTAAACACCTCCAGGGATGGTGACTCCACCACCTCCCTGGGCAGCACATTCCAATGGCCAATCTCTCTTTCTGTGAAGAACTTCCTCCTAAATCCAGCCTAATACAACAGAAGTTCCTAGACTTCATCTGGGTAACAGATGCAAACAGACCTAGACTCACAGAATCATTTAGGTTGGAAAAGACCTTTAAGATCATTTTGTCAAGCCCTAATCATAGCAATAGAAAGTCCACCAGCAAAACAAGTCCCCTAGTGCCATATCTGCACATCTTTTAAGTACACCTCCAGGAATGTACACCTCCACCTCAGCCACTGGTTGAAACCCAGACCCTGGACTCTGCCAGCTCATTAGCAGTTAAGCACAATGCAAAATATCACATTCCTCATGAAATCTATGGCAAATGATTTTTTAGTTGTATAATTATGGCTAACCAAATTCTCATGTCCCCATTCACAGTCACTCATCTAGAATGGAATGGAATGGAATGGAATGGAATGGAATGGAATAGAATAGAATAGAATAGAATAGAATAGAATAGAATAGAATAGAATAGAATAGAATAGAATAGAATAGAATAGAATAGAATAGAATAGAATAGAATTAACCAGGTTGGAAAAGACCTTCAAGATCATCAAGTCCAACCTACCACCCAACACCATCTAATCAACTAAACCATGGCACTAACTGCCTTATCCAGTCTCCTCTTAAACACCTCCAGTGATGGTGACTCCACCACCTCCCTGGGCAGCACATTGCAATGGCCAATCTCTCTTTCTATGAAGAACTTCTTCCTAACATCCAGCCTACATGTGCAGACATTGTTTAGTGGGCAGGGTAGAGTTGGGTTGATGGTTGGACTAGATGATCTTTTCTGACCTTAATGATTCCATGATTGTTATCCTGTACTAGTAGCAATTGGGAAAGTCTTCATTACTTCTGCAGTTTCCTGGCTTTCCACTCCACAAGAGGAAGTTGTTGGTTTGGGGTTTTTTGTGTGCAACAGAGCTCTGCTATTACACTGTGGCAGAAATCTAGTGTTTATGTACTGCTGGCAAAAGCATACCTACACCTCCTGTATTACCACTTTATACTGGGAAAGATTTCACTTCATGGAAACTGTGAATTCATTCACTTTGGGTTCCCAGAAAAATTATTTCCCTTCCCCCCTCCAAAAAGGAATTCAGTTTCCTGAATTGTGCTCCAAAAGTAGAGTTCTGTCTCCAGGAATCTGTACCATCAGCAGCTCAAAGGTGTGAACAGCATCAAATCCAAACATCTCACCATGGGGTAAGTATGAAAATACCTTCTTCTTATTCTTATTTCAGGAATTATGAGTCACTGTAAATTGTGTGGGGCACAAAATAATGACAAAGCAGCTTTAGGAACTGATGTAACTGTTCTTCACAGCGACACAGGTTGCAGTTGCAACAGGGCTTTGTGAGAAACACAGCATTAACCTGGTCCATAGAATCATAGGATCATAGAATCAACAACGTTGGAAAAGATCTCAGAGATCATCAAGTCCAACCTGTCACCCAGCACCTCAGGACTAACTAAACCATGGCACCAAGTGCCATGTCCAGTCCCCTCTTGAACACCTCCAGGGATGGTGACTCCACCAGCACATTCCAATGGCCAATCTCTCTTTCTGGGAAGAATTTCTTCCTAACATCCAGTCTAAACCTCCCTTGACACAACTGGAGACTGTGTCCTCTTGTTCTGGTGCTGGCTGCCTGGGAGAAGAGACCAACCCCGTCCTGGCTACAACCTCCCTTCAGGGAGTTGCACACAGCAATAAGGTCTCCCCTGAGCCTCCTCTTACTCAGTCAAGGCTACTATCAGGGCAATAAGAGAGAGAGACACCAGCATCCAAGAAGAGACAAGCCTGTGCAGTGCAGGTTGCCTCTTCTCACTGTCCTGAGCCCTTGCTCCATGACAACATCACCATCTGTAGCTGCAATTTTGAGCTACAAATAGCACGAAGCATTTTTCCTTCCTCCGTGCCTGCTATGCCGCTCATGCCACCAATGTCCTGCTGCAGGCCTGTCCAGCCCTGATCCCATTTACCCTCCTATATTTGTGCCAGGCTTATTTTGATCCCATTTATGCAAGCCATTAATCATAGTGTGGTTAGTCATTTAAAAATAAAAAGAGAATTACTGGTCTGTGGACGTGACAAGTCATTGCCAGCTACTGAACAACTTGGCAAGGGATTGATTATTATCTCCTTTTTTTTGTTGTCCCTCTTTAGTTGAAGATATTCTAGATACACCAGGGAGGTGGTTTGGGGTTGTGGGGTTGTGTTTTTTTTTTTTGGGTGTCTGTGTGTTTGTATAAAGAGAACATGTAAATGTGTCAGAGGGGGTGAGATGGGAAACGGCCAACTCCTGAGCAGTTGGTAAAAGATGACACGTTGTAAGCTATGTTGATAACCCTCCGGGGAGGGAGAGCAAAAATTTAATTAGGGCTGAAATATATTAGGAGAAGTCTTATTTTTAGACCTCCAAAAGGAGCCCTCAGGGACTTCTTGTCCTTATCTTCTCTTGCAGAAGTGCAAGGCCTTGACACATGGGAAGATGAGAGGCTCGACAGGGAATAAGGTGCCCCACAGCCTCCTGTGACTTTGCTCTCTTTTGCTGGCTTCTGGAAAAGACAAAACTCATGCTTGTCATTTCCAAGACCCAAACTAAGATGAAAAAGTAACTAGTCTTGTCACCTGAGAAAGGACCTCATCCATGGAGCATCTCAGAGCAGTTTGCTGCCAACTACTTGGGTAATCTTGGGAAAGTCATGGAACATTTTTGGACTTCACCTCTGTGCTGGCAACTAGGAATAGCAGCAGCTGAGACACAAATAACTTTTCCACCTTGTCGGTATTTTTTTGCTTTTTAACCTAAGTTGTGCTTTCTGCATGAAGATGTCTCAAAAACCTTGCAAATTATCTGTGGAAGAACAGAGGAAGTAGGTGAAATGATTGGTGAAATAGAGTGCTGGGATCATTCATCCAGAATGTGAGAGGCTCAAGGCTAACTCAAAAGTCTAACTCAGAAGTCTAACTCAGATACCTAAGCCCAAGACTCCTTTAACTCTTATCTATTGTAGGTTAGGACAGCCTCACTCTAGAGTGGAAGAGACCTTTATGCTTTCAGATAAAGATTTGTCACTAAAAATAGTATAGAATAGAATAGAATAGAATAGAATAGAATAGAATAGAATAGAATAGAATAGAATAGAAAGGAATGGAATGGAATGGAATGGAATGGAATGGAATGGAATGGAATGGAATGGAATGGAATGGAATAGAATAGAATAGAATAGAATAGAATAGAATAGAATAGAATAGAATAGAATAGAATAGAATGGAACTGAATTGAATTGAATTGAATTGAATTGAATTGAATTGAATTGAATTGAATTGAATTGAATTGAATTGAATTGAATTGACCAGGTTGGAAAAGACCTTTGAGATCATCAAGTCCAACCTATCACCCAACACCATCTAATCAACTAAATCATGGCACCAAGTGCCCCATCCAGTCTCTTCCTAAACACCTCCAGGGATGGTGACTCCACCACCTCCCTTGGCAGCACATTCCAATGGCCAATCTCTCTTTCTACAAAGAACTTCTTCCTAACATGCAGCCTAAACCTCCCCTGGCACAGCTTGAGACTGCGCCCTCCTGTTCTGGTGCTGCTTGCCTGGGAGAAGAGACCAGCCCCTGCCTGTCTTGAACACCTCCAGGGACGGCAGCTCCACCACCTCCCTGGGCAGCACATCCCAGCAGCAAATTACTCTCTCTGTGAAGAACTTTCTCCTCACCTCCAGCCTAAACTTCCCCTGGCGCAGCTTGAGACTGTGTCCTCTTGTTCTGGTGCTGGTTCCCTGGGAGAAAGAGCCCAACCCCCACCTGGCTACAACCTCCCTTCAGCTCTCTGTCAAACACTAATTGCTTCTCCATTTGAACTTCCCATCACTCCTGCAATCCATTTGTGTGAGTCTCATTCTTTTGCCCCTCTCAGGGGCAGGAGAGGATCTGCCTGGCCTCAAACCGGGACAGGAGGCCGCTCCAGTAACCAGGACAGGAGGCCGCTCCAGTCGTGTGAGAGGTGCTTTGGTTTTGCTGAAGGACACAATATAAAGTATGAATTAACAGTAGGAAAACTGAAATCCAGCTGCTGAGAGGCATGTGGGAGAAGCACTGTGGATGCCTCTTCCACGACGTGAAAAGCCAGAGACAGCATTGCTGAGCAGGGAGACACGGCGAGAGGATCTTCGTATGGCGTCACAGAAAGAAGACTAAAAATAGCCCAAACCTCCTTTCTCCACTTATTTAAATAAATCATCTTTCCAGGCAGAACTGACACTTTGCAACCTCACAGCCATATTTATAGGAGGTGGTAAGAATTTGCAAGAATGGTCTGAGCTGGGAGGAAAGTAATTGATCCGGAGGGCTACAACGGATTGGCGATGACTGATTTAAACTGCAGCACGGCGAGCTGAGATTAAATAGCAAGGAACTTCACAAAAATGCCAGCTGAGCAAAAGAAAAGACTTTGAGGAGGTGTGAAGGATTCAGAGAGCTCGGGGCTCATCAGATCAAGGCTTGTGATCTCTTTGACACAGGGCTTCCCCAGCAGCACAGGTGATGATTGCAGCTCTAAGGGATACTAAGGACACATGCAGGCTGCTCTCAGGGATGCACTAGCTCTGCCTCCCTGCACAAGAGGATGTGGAGTGGTAACACCATGGAAAAATATCCTGTGACATCCAAGAATTCGAGACTCTGCCCCTGGCTACCCAGGGTAAGGATTCTGAGATGTTGGTGTTGGTGTGTCTCAATCTGAAGGCTGGGAAGGTGATTCAGCTCTTTTTTGAATATTCCCATGAGTGAAATTAAGGCACAAACAAGGCCAAATATCAAGGTGAAGCTGTTTATTTAAGAACAGAGTAAATGAAAGAGAGAAAGGAAGGAAGGAAGGCGAGACAGAGGGAAAGGGAAAATGGAGAAAGAGAGAGCAGGAGGAATAGTTACCACCCCATGGTCCTTCTTTGAGAAGGGGGGAGGAGCAGGGCAGGAGGGGGAGGCATTCCTGGGCTGCTGCTTCCAGGCTGAGATGTCCATGGTGATATTGCCCCCAGTAAGATGAAATAGCTATGGGCTATTATACTGTTCCTGGTTCATTCATTGCAGCTCCACCTGGCCCACACCCTAGTCACATTACAATGCATATGTGACTGCCAGCTGTCCTGTCTCAGTGGGCAGAGATGACACATCATAGAATTGTCAGGGTTGGAAGGGACCTCAAGGATCATCTAGTTCCAAAACCCCTGCCCTGGGTAGGGACAACTCACAGTAGATCAGGTTGCTCAGAGCCACATCCAGCCTGGTCTTATAAACCTTTTCTTGAGGGCTGCTCTCAAGCCAGTCACTGCCCAGCCTATGTCAGTGCTTGGGATTGCCTGGACCTTGCACTTGGTCTTGTTAAACTTCATGAGTCTGGCTTGGGCCCACCTTTCCATCCTGTCAAGGTCTCTCTGGATGGCATCCCTTCCCTCCAGAGGTCATTCAGGATGATCTTTGTGGCACATTCCAGGGGTTTTTTTCCACCACACACCCTGGGCAGCTGCTCTATTATCAGGCGAGCCATCCAGGATGTGTTTATCTTTGTTGAGACATTCCTCAGTTCTCGATGCAATCATCACCTTCCCAGGTGATCTGCATGTTCAAGAGAGGGCTCTCTCAGTGTGACAGTTGCAGGAAGTATCCCAAACGTGGCCACCCAGTATCAGTTCTAAACAGGAAGGACTGGTCAGGCCACACCTTGAGTCCTGTGTCCAGTTCTGGGCCCCTCAGTTTAAGAAGGACATTGAGACACTGAATGTGTTCAGAGAAGGGCAACAAAGCTGGGGAGAGGTCTTGAGCACAGCCCTGTGAGGAGAGGCTGAGGGAGCTGGGGTTGCTTAGCCTGGAGAAGAGGAGACTGAGGGGTGACCTTATTGCTCTCTACAACTCCCTGAAGGGAGGTTGTAGCCAGGTGGGGCTGGTCTCTTCTCCCAGGCAACCAGCAGCAGAACAAGAGGACACAGTCTCAAGCTGTGCCAGGGGAAGTTTAGGCTGGAGGTGAGGAGAAAGTTCTTCCCAGAAAGAGTAATTTGCCATTGGAATGTGCTGCCCAGGGAGGTGGTGGAGTCACCATCCCTGAAGGTGTTCAAGAGGGGATTGGACGTGGCACTTGGTGCCATGGTCTAGTCATGGGGTCTGTGGTGACAGGTTGGACTCGATGATCTTTGAGGTCTCTTCCAACCTTGGTGATTCTGTGATTCTGTGACTAGCAGCAGCTTTGCTGCTCCATCCAGAACACTCCATCCCGCACTCACCCTATAGAGAGTTACACATTTATTTTTCTTCTGGGCCAGGATTCCCAACATTTCAGCAAAACCACTTCAGTAAATCAGATGAAAAACTGGCCAGCATGACATTTCTCTGTGGGTGTCCTGCTCTCTGAAGCCTGTGTAGCTTTGAACAGTTCTCATCATAGAACCACAGAGTTGTTTTGGTTGGAAAAGACCTTTAAGGTCATCAAGTTCAACCATCGTCTAACTCTGACAAATCCGGTGCTAAACCACATCCCTCAGCATCACATCTCTGCCTCTGTGAAACACCTCCAGGGAAGGGGATTCAAACACGTCCCTGGGAAGCCTGTTCCAGTGTTTGAGAACCTTTTCAGTGAAGAAATTTCTCCTCTATATCCAACCTTGAACATTAGGTGTTCAAGAGGAGATTGGATGTGGCACTTGGTGCCATGGTTTAGTCATGAGGTCTGTGGTGATAGGTTGGACTTGATGACCTTTGAGGTCTCTTCCAACATTGCTGATTCTGTGATTCTGTGTGATTCTGTGAACCTAAACCTCCTCTGGTACAACCTGAGGCCACTTCCTCTTGTCCTGTCACTTGTTACTAGGGAGAAGAGACCAATATTCACCTGGCCCCAGCCAGTTTTAAGGGAGGTGTAGAGGGTGTGAAGCTCTCCCCTCAGTCTCATCCTCTCCAGACTAAACAAGCCCCGTTTCCTCACACACTCCTCACAAGACCTGTTCTCCAGACCCTCCACCAGCTTCACTGCCTTTCCCTGGACATGCTCCAGCAATTCAACGTCCTTCTTGTGAGGGACCCAACACTGAACCAGGACTCAGGGTGGGACCTCACCAGTGCTCCCTGGTCCTGCCAGTCCCACTGTTCCTGATACAGGTCAGGATGCGATTCTGGGCACACTGCTGACTCATGTTCTGTCAGATATGTCTGTCACCACCCCCAGGTCTTTCACACCAAACAACTCCTTTGTTTCTATATTGTTTCTTTATTTCTTCCTTGGCAGATAAGTGAAGGGGAAAACATCCATGTCCAGGAAAAGGACATTAGAATGTGCTGCCCAGGGAGGTGGTGGAGTCACCATCACTGGAGGTGTTTAGGAAGAGACTGGATGGGGTGCTTGGTGCCATGGTTTAGTTGATTAGATGGTGTTGGGTGATAGGTTGGACTTGATGATCTCGAAGGTCTTTTCCAACCTTGTTAATTCTATTCTATTCTATTCTATTCTATTCTAGTCTAGTCTAGTCTAGTCTAGTCTAGTCTAGTCTAGTCTAGTCTATTCTAGTCTAGTCTAGTCTAGTCTAGTCTAGTCCATTCCATTCCATTCCATTCCATTCCATTCCATTCCATTCCATTCCATTCCATTCCATTCCATTCCATTCCATTCCATTCCATTCCATTCCATTCCATTCTAAGGTTGTTTGGGGAAGAAGAATGAAGAGCTGCCTCAGGTCATTAAAGTGCAGTGACTAAGGTGGCATTCCTGTTGGCCAAGCTGATGCCTCAGAATAATAAAACCATAGATTACTAAAGTTGGAAAAGCCCTCTGAGATCATCAAGTCAACCCACCAAGAAAATGCATTCTGGGATTTCCTGATACTAGTGATGGGAAGAAGGAAGTCTAGAAGAGGAGGCAGGAGACTCCTGGCCAAGCTGTCAGCTCATGGCTTGGACAGCAGCACTGGTTAGGCCACACCTTGAGTCCTGTGTCCAGTTCTGTATCCAGTGTCCTCCCTGAAGGGAGGTTGTAGCCAGGTGGGGGTTGGTCTCTTCTCCCAGGCAACCAGCACCAGAACAAGAGGACACAGTTTCAAACTGTGCCAGGGGAGGTTTAGGCTGGAGGTGAGGAGAAAGTTCTTTCCAGAAACAGGAATTGGCCATTGGAATGTGCTGCCCAGGGAGGTGGTGGAGTCACTGTCCCTGGAGGTGTTCAAGAGGGGATTGGACATAGCACTTGGTGCCATGGTTTAGTTAGTCCTGAGGTGTTGGGTGACAGGTTGGACTTGATGATTTTGAGGTCTTTTCCAACCTTATTGTTTCCGTGATTCTATGATTCTCTGATCCATCTGCTTAACTGGAAAGGCCTCTCCAAAGGACAGGGCACAGATTCACTTATGGGAAGGCAGCCACGTGCTGCTCAAGACTGGTAGCAGAAACAGGCTGCTGCAGGCTTCCTCTGTTAACTGGCAAACTATTAATCATGTCTGGAGACATAGTTGAAGCTTGTGAATAGCAGACAGGGTGTCCAGTTGCCACTTGAACTTCAGAGAACACACTGAGTTGTGGCAAGCAGAGGCCATGATTAGTGCTAACCGTACCATGAAGTGGTTGCAAGCTGAATTAAAGCATGTCATATGCATAGCCACTAACATGATTGTTTGGGGGTGGGGGGTTGGGAAGAGAGTGATGAAAAGACCAAATACAGCACAAGGGAATCCCTGAGAGACAGGAAGAGTGAAGTGTTTGTACCTCCCAGCAGGAAAGTTGAGCTGTTGAAAGGACACTGTGGTTTTAAGGAAGCACCCTGCATAAAATCTGACATGGTGATAAAAATAGTTCCATCTCCAGCAGCACCCATGTTATTCCCAGCATGGTCATGACTGAGGTCTCAGCCTCCCTCTGCTTGCAGAGGGGATATTGTTCCATTGTGTCATCAGTCTCAGTCACTGCTAACCTGCTGCAGCAATCTTTGATGGCAGCAGTAAAATTCAGCGATATTCCTTTACCTGTATCTACCTGAGGGACATGCTTTGCCCTACCTTCCACAGCAAAAGCCTTTAGAGACCAATCCAACACCCAGCAGCATCACCTGGGACTAATAGTTTGATCCAATTGTTCAGGTAGGATTCAGCAGGTCTAATTTCAGGTGTCTGCAAGGAAGCAGTTTATGACTCAGTGGGTTGCCTTGGCTCCTCTTTACAGCCACACAGCACCTGACTTGATTCACTGATTTTAGATGTCTAGATTCCAATGAAGTAAGTGGCACTCTGTAAAGGGATACTCTGCATCCAGACATCTAACTCAGGAAGATCATAGAATCATAGAATCAGTCAGGGTTGGAAGGGACCACAAGGATCAGCTAGTTCCAACCCCCTGCTATGGGCAGGGATGCCCTGCACTAGATCAGACTGGCCACAGCCTCATCCAGCCTGGCCTTAAACACCTCCAGGGACGGGGCCTCAACCACCTCCCTGGACAACCCATTCCAGGGCTTCACCACTGTCACAGTGAAGAACTTCCTCCTCACATCTAGCCTGAATCTCCCCATTTCCAGCTTCATTCCATTCCCCCCAGTCCTATCACTACCTGAGAGCCTGAGAAGTCACTCCCCAGCCTTCTTGTAGCCCCCTTCAGATACTGGAAGGCCACAATGAGGTCACCTGGGAGCCTTCTCTTCTCCAGCCTGAACAGCCCCAACTCCTTCAGTCTGTCCTCACAGGAGAGGTGCTCCAGCCCTCTGCTCATCCTCATGGCCCTTCTCTGGACACCTTCCAGCACCTCCAGATCCCTCTTGGAATAGGGGCTCCAGAACTGGAGGCAGTACTCCAGGTGGGGTCTCAGCAGAGCTGAGTAGAGGGGGAGAATCCCCTCCCTTGCCCTGCTGGTCACACTTCTCCTGATGCAGCCCAGGATCTGATTGGCTTTCTGGGCTGCAAGTGCACACTGAGAGCTCCTGTTGAGCTTCCCGTCCACCAGCACCCCCAAGTCTCTCTCCTCAGGGCTGCTCTCCAGCCAGTCCCTGCCCAGCCTGGATTTGTGCCTGGGATTGCCTCGACCCAGATGCAGGACCCTGCCCTTGGTCTTGTTGAAGCTCATGAGGTTGGCTTGTGCCCACCTCTCCAGCCTGTCCAGGTCCCTCTGGATGGCATCCCTTCCCTCCAGCGTGTCTGCTGCACCACACAGCTTGGTGTCATCAGCAAACTTGCTGAGGGTGCACTCAGTGCCACTGTCCATGGCACCCACAAAGATGTTGAACAAGCCTGGTCCCAGGACTGATCCCTGAGGGACTCTGCTTGTCCCTGGCCTCCACTGGGACATGGACCCGTTGACAGCCACTCTTTGGGTGCGGCCATCAAGCCAGTTCCTTATCCATCTAGTGGTCACCCATCAAACCCATGTGTCACCAGCCTGGAGACCAGGAGGTGGTGCGGGACAGTGTCGAAGGCTGCACACAACTGGTCAGCTGCATTGAGACCAAAGGGAGAGAGTACGTTACACTTGGTTATATTCAGTATTTATACCCCTCAAAGCCCTCTACCAAATCCAGCAAGCCTCTTCACATGGTGAGACAGCATTCAGTATTACGTGGTCCTCAGTTACTCCTTAAAACCTGAATAAATCAAAAACTGTGCATGCAAGGAGCTCTTTAGTACATGGAATGGAATGGGATGGAATGGAATGGCATGGAATGGAGTAGAATAGAATAGAATAGAATAGAATAGAATAGAATAGAATAGAATAGAATAGAATAGAATAGAATAGAATAGAATGGAATGGAATGGAATGGAATAGAAATAGAATAGAATAGAATAGAATAGAATAGAATAGAATAGAATAGAATAGAATAGAATAGAATAGAATAGACCAGGTAAGAAAAGACCTTTGAGATCATCGAGTCCAACCTATCATCCAACACCATCTGATCAACTAAACCATGGCACCAAGTGCCACATCCAGTCCCCTCTTGAGCACCTCCAGGGATGGTGACTCCACCACCTCCCTGGGCAGCACATTCCAATGGCCAATCTCTCTTTCTGGAAAGAATTTCTTACTGATCTCCAGCCTAAATCTCCCCTGGCACAGCTTGAGACTGTGTCCTCTTGTTCTGGTGCTGGTTCCCTGGGAGAAGAGACCAAGACAGCAATAAAGTCTCCCCTGAACCTCCTTGGCATGGTTGGCATGGACAACGAGGCTGGTGAGAGGTCTTGAGGACAAGCCCTATGAGGAGAGGCTGAGGGAGCTGGGGTTGCTTAGCCTGGAGAAGAGGAGGCTCAGGGGAGACCTTACTGCTGCCTACAACTACCTGAAGGGAGGTTGTAGCCAGGCGGGGGTTGGTCTCTTCTCCCAGGCAACCAGCACCAGAAGAAGAGGACACAGTCTCAAGCTGTATCCACAAGATTTGCTTCAGTGGTGTCAAGCACAGAATCCCAGGGCCACCACCCCCTCTCTCAGCTCCAGACATGGGGAAGGATGGCCACCATTGAATCAGCCACTTGCTCTGGCCTTTAGCTCAAGGCCTGCCAAATGAAAGGTCTCCCCAGTGTGTTGACAGCTGGATTCCTTTTGGCTGTGACTCCCCTCTGGCACTGCACTGCTTTTTTTGATTATCCCGACTAGAGTACACTGAACAAAACTCAGCTGAATTTTTCAGACAACAAACAGCTTTGTGAAACCAGAGTGCCCCAGCCTCCCAATCCCATGAACTACCATCAGTTATCCTGAAGAGCCAGCTCCAGACAGCACCATCTATGTTTGAGACACTCTTTCTGAACACCAGGATTTATTCTTGGGAGCACACAATACCCTGGGTCTGTACTAAAGAATTCATTGTTACAGGCCACAGGACTCAATAAATAGGGCCCAATCTTCAGCTTGCCACTTAAAAAGAAATAATGTCAACTGTAGAGATAAAACTAGGGAAAAAAATGCCTCACACTTCATCTGCCTGTGATTAACAACCCATACCCTGCATTGAGACCGATGGAAGAGCACCCTCCAGCCTGGGTGGTTTGGGAGCTCCTGGAAAGGACATCTGTCTTGAAATCCTTCTGTAACACTTGGCCTTACAGAATTACAGAATGGTAGGGGTTAGAAGGGACCTCTGAATATCATGAGCCAGCAGTGTGCCCAGGTGGCCAAGAAGGCCACTGGCATCCTGGCATGCATCAAGAAGAGTGTGGCCAGCAGGAGCAGGGAAGTCATTGTGCCCCTGTGCTCAGCACTGGTTAGGTCACACCTTGAGTCCTGTGTCCAGTTCTGAGCCCTTCAGTTTAAGAAGGACATTGAGACACTTGAACGTGTCCAGAGAAGGGCAAGGAGGCTGGGGAGAGGCCTTGAGCACAGCCCTGTGAGGAGAGGCTGAGGGAGCTGGGGTTGCTTAGCCTGGAGAAGAGGAGGCTCAGGGAGACCTTATTGCTGTCTACAACTACCTGAAGGGAGGTTGTAACCAGGTGGAGGTTGGTCTCTTCTCCCAGGCAACCAGCACCAGAACAAGAGGACGCAGTCTCAAGCTGTGCCAGGGGAGGTTTAGGCTGGAGGTGAGGATGAAATTCGTCCCAGAAAAAGTGATTTGCCATTGGGATGTGCTGCCCAGGGAGGTGGTGGAGTCCCCATCCCTGGAGGTGTTCAAGAGGGGATTGGATGTGGCACTTGGTGCCATGGTTTAGTAGCCATGAGGTCTGTGGTGACAGGCTGGACTTGATGATCTTTGAGGTCTCTTCCAGCCTTGGTGATTCTGTGAACTCCAGAGGGTTCAGTGCTCTGCTACCCTAAAGGGAAGAAATTTTTCCTTCTGTTTGCGTGGAACCTCCATTGTTTCAGTTTGGTTTTGTTGCCCCTTGTCCTGTCACTGGACACCAGTGAATAGAGCCTGGCTCCATCCTCCTGACATTTGCCCCACAGACATTGACAAGCATTAATACCATCCCCCTCCTCATTGCACGCAGCTGCTCTGAGTGCGCCTTTCCATAGGAAGGAGGGCACAGCCACCCCTTCCTCACCAGTTTGGTTCTCTGTGGAGCTGCATACTGGAGCTCTTTCCCCACCTTGCACCTCTGGGGGAAACCCGTGTGGGAGGTCCGCGTGTGCCGCAGTCTGTCTGCTGCCTGCAGCAAGCTCTACTCAGCGTTTATTTCCTGGGCTACCTCTGGCATTACTCAGCGAGATCGCTGCCTAGTGGAGACAAGCATGTGGACACGAGGGGGAAGGCTGAACATCAGTTGCAGTGAAGTTTTCTGGTGAGAGGAGCACCAGAGGCAAAGAAAGGGAAATCACACTGAATGTGTAGGGAGCTGATAGAGCAGTGTGTTTTCTTGAGAGAAAACTAAGCCAGATTCAAGGTGTCAGGGCTCCTTTCAAAGTCTTCTACCCCATCTCTGCAGTACTGTCTGCCACCAAGGTCAAGTGGGCAAAAGCAGATTACACTCTTGGCAGCAAGGCTTGGGTTCTGCAGGAGATGAGAATGGACCTGGGTGAAGTGACCTTCAGAGTGGAAGTCTTTGCTTTAGCCTGATGAGAGAAAGAAAGCCTGATGGGAGAAAGAAAGGGAGAAAAAGCAAGAAAAGAAAGGAAGGGAGAAAGAAAGGAATGGAAGGGAGAAAAGTAAGGAAAGTAAGGAAAGTAAGGAAAGTAAGGAAAGTAAGGAAAGGAAGGAAAGGAAGGAAGGGAAGGAAAGGAAGGAAGGGAAGGAAAGGAAGGAAGGAAGGAAGGAAGGAAGGAAGGAAGGAAGGAAGGAAGGAAGGAAGGAAGGAAGGAAGGAAGGAAGGAAGGAAGGAAGGAAGGAAGGAAGGAAGGAAGGAAGGAAGGAAGGAAGGAAGGAAGGAAGAAGGAAGGAAGGAAGGAAGGAAGGAAGGAAGGAAGGAAGGAAGGAAGGAAGGAAAGAAAGAGAAAAGAAAAAAAAGAAAGAAAGAAAGAAAGAAAGAAAGAAAGAAAGAAAGAAAGAAAGAAAGAAAGAAAGAAAGAAAGAAAGAAAGAAAGAAAGAAAGAAAGAAAGAAAGAAAGAAAGAAAGAAAGAAAGAAAGAAAGAAAGAAAGAAAGAAAGAAAGAGAGAAAGAGAGAAAGGGAGAAAGGGAGAAAGGGAGAAAGGGAGAAAGGGAGAAAGGGAGAAAGGGAGAAAGGGAGAAAGGGAGAAAGAAAGGAGAAAGAGAGAAAGAGAGAAAGAAAGGGAGAAAGAAAGAAAGAAAGAAAGGAAAGAAAAAAGAAAGAAAGAAAGAAAGAAAGAAAGAGAAAGGGAGAAAGGGAGAAAGGGAGAAAGGGGAGAAAGGGAAAAGGGAGAAAGGGAGAAAGGGAGAAAGGGAGAAAGGAGAAAGGGAGAAAGGGAGAAAAGGGAGAAAGAGAGAAAGAGAGAAAGAGAGAAAGAAAGAAAGAAAGAAAGAAAGAAAGAAAGAAAGAAAGAAAGAAAGAAAGAAAGAAAGAAAGAAAGAAAGAAAGAAAGAAAGAAAGAAAGAAAGAAAGAAAGAAAGAAAGAAAGAAAGAAAGAAAGAAAGAGAGAAAGAGAGAGAAAAAGAGAAAGAGAGAAAGAGAGAAAGAGAGAAAGAAAGAAAGAAGAGAAAGAGAGAAAGAGAGAAAGAAAGAAAGAAAGAAAGGGAGAAAGGGAGAAAGGGAGAAAGGGAGAAAGGGAGAAAGGGAGAAAGGGAGAAAGAGAAAGAGAGAAAGAGAGAAAGAAAGAAAGAAGAAAGAGAAAAGAAAGAAAGAAAGAAAGAAAGAAAGAAAGAAAGAAAGAAAGAAAGAAAGAAAGAAAGAAAAAGAGAGAAAGAGAGAAAGAGAGAAAGAAAAAGAAAGAAAGAGAGAAAGAAGAGAGAAAGAAAGAAAGAAAGAAAGAAAGAAAGAAAGAAAGAAAGAAAGAAAGAAAGAAAGAAAGAAAGAAAGAAAGAAAGAAAGAAAGAGAGAAAGAAAGAAAGAGAGAAAGAAAGAAAGAGAGAAAGAAAGAAAGAGAGAAAGGAGAAAAGGGAGAAAGGGAGAAAGGGAGAAAGGGAGAAAGGGAGAAAGGAGAAAGAGAGAAAGAAAGAAAGAAAGAAAGAAAGAAAGAAAGAAAGAAAGAAAGAAAGAAAGAAAGAAAGAAAGAAAGAAAGAAAGAAAGAAAGAAAGAAAGAAAGAAAGAAAGAAAGAAAGAAAGAAAGAAAGAAAGAAAGAAAGAAAGAAAGAAAGAAAGAAAGAAAGAAAGAAAGAAAGAAAGAGAGAAAGAGAGAGAGAGACTGGAGCCTAATGATGTAGGAGAATTGAGGGGGGAAAGATGGAGAGGAAGAATTCATATGTGTCCTGCAGAGAGCCTGTGAGCATGATTGCAGAACTACACCCAGCCTTGTCTGTCTGTGCAGGGTTGTGCATAAACCACACAGGTTAAGTCCTAGGGAGACAGGTAACGCCTGTTCTGAAGGAGGAAAGAAATGAGAACAAGGCTCCCTTGATCATGGGCAATGATTCCTCTTTTCCTCACCTATTCCAGAAACTGACACTGTGGCCATGGCTTCTCCTCACTGCATTCCTTTGCACTGCAAACCAGAAGAATTACTTCCCTGCACAGACAAGAGGACAGCTTTGCCCACCCTGAAATTTTGCCATCTCTAGTGAAGAAGGTTTAAATAGTGACAGAAGCTTTACAGCACAACACAGGCAGAGAAACAAGACACTCCATCTTGGGGAGATGACACATACCAACTTCTAGGCTTGTTATTGATGTCCTATCAGATACAGCCACCCCGGATTATCCTGACAGGAATGGTAACACGCCGCAGAGAAGGTGCAAACAGTCATTTTGACTCGCTGCAGGAAAACATGCACTCACACATGGCACATTTTGAGGATGTTAGCATGTCAGAGGGACACCTATCAGCTAAAGAGAGGCATAAAGCATTTGTGGCTTTCTCAACACATGCTTGCCCCAGGCCTTTTCATACACAAACAAGCTGCTTCTCGAAAGCAAAGCAGCAGAGCCCAGAAGAGCAATTATTTGGCACACACCTACTCAAAATGCTGTCAAAGCACCAGGCTTGAGAAAAGAGAAGAAGGAACAGAACAGAAGTCAAGAACAGAATAGAAGCCAAGAACTTTTGACTAGAAGTTCAAGGACAGCAAAGAATCATGAAACTAAAATGGCTCTGCCTAAATATTTGATCTGAAGTCTAATTCTTGCTACTGCAAAAGTCCACACAACATTAACAGCAACAAGCAAAACCATGCATGCTTTAAACACCACCACCACCACCAAAAACCCTTTGAAATGACTATGTCTTGCTGGAATATCATAACTTAAGACATATATATTCCTGAGGAGAACTTTCAAGCAAGCCTGGCTCAATTGCATTTTCTCAGGTAAATCAATTGCCTGCGTGTGACTCTCTATCACTTCACAGCAGCAGAGTTATGTAAAAGCTGGTTATTTGAAGCATAACCTTTCTGCTGAAACCTCAGCTGATGTCAGGTAATTATTTGTCACCCGAATCTAATACTTCCCACCCGGTGCCAAGTCATTTTCATGGGATCTGCGGGGTGTGATGTGGCTCAGGAATACCTTGGCGATCCGTCACCACTGCAAATCACTGGAGCTGGAACCATCTGCCTCTGTTTACCCAGCAACCAGAGTCGCGTTGCTAATGCAAAGGTCACCCCATGTGAACCCATCAATCAGCAAGTCGGTGTTTTCAGCCTCCTACCAATATCAGAAATAAGTTCCAGGGAACAGCTTTTAACCCTTCACTGTTTCAAAACAGCTAAATACACAGAACCATAAAACACAGAATTGTTTGGCTTGGAAAAGACCTTGAAGATCATCGAGTTCAACCGTTACCTAACTCTGCCAAGTTTAGTGCTAAATCATGTCCCTCAGCACCACATCTCTGCCTCTTTGAAATGCCTCTAGGGATGGGGATTCAATCACCAACCACCTTTCATTGCCCTCTACAACTACCTGAAAGGTACCTAAAAGGTAGTTGTAGCCAGGAAGGGGTTGGCCTCTTCTCTCTAGCAACCAGCACCAGAACAAGGGGACACAGTCTCAAGCTGCAACAGAGGAAGTTTAGGCTGGAGGTGAGGAGAAAGTTCTTCACGGAGAGAGTCACTCGCCATTGGAATGTGCTGCGCGGGGAGGTGGTGGAGTCACCATCCCTGGAGGTGTTCAAGAGGGGACTGGATGTGGCACTTGGTGCCATGGTCTAGTCATGAGGTCTGTGGTGACAGGTTGGACTCGGTGACCTTCGAGGTCTCTTCCAACCTTAGTGATACTGTGATACTGTGATACTGTGATACTGTGACCTCCCTGGGGAGCCTGTTCCAATGGTTGAGAACCCTTGCAGTGAAGAGGTTTCTTCTAATAGCCAGCCTAAACCTCTCCCCTGGGGCAGTTTGAAGCATCTATCCTCCATGTCTGAAATTTTCAGCATCATATCCAAAATGACTTTCGGTCTGCAACTTCAGCTGCACAAGAAATCCTGCAGCTTGCCATTCAAAAACTGCAATTTACTTCCTGAATGACTCACAAGAGAGACCTTGTGGCTAACCCAGCAGTAACTTATGGATTTAAAAGGGTTGGACTAGATGATCTTCAGAGGACCCTTCCAACCCCTATCATTTAGTGATTCTGTGATTACCAGCTGTACTGATGCTGTGAGTCCCAGCTGTACTACGAATACCACTTCAGCCCATTTCAGTCAATACCAAGTAGCTTCTTATTTCCTGTGAGGTTTAAGTGGTGCCTCTATTTGTTTATGGCTAATCTGAATTTTTTGGGGGTGAGGTTTATGTAAAGATTACAAGCACAACCAGCTGCTCAGTCATACTTCATGGTAAGGTGCTGTGTACCTTTTTCCTTTGTACAGATTCATGCCTTCCTGCTCTTTTTGTGACTAAAGCTGGCCAGAGTAATGACCAAAACATTATTTCTCTTTCTAAATTGTTTGCTGACAGAGACATTGATTTGTTTCTTGTCTGAAATGCTTAGCCCAAGCATGCCTTAGGTTGTAAACTCTTCATAACTGACATGCAGTGACTAATCAAATGACCTCCTATTCCCAGTACTTGGGTTGGAAGATTATCTGTATGTGGGTCAGAGCCCCGAACAGAGAAGAACTCGAGAAAGGTCTGGACTACAAAGATGCCAAATTACAAGACCTGAAGCAGCTTGTCTTGAAGTTTATGGAACAGAAAAGTACCTGGAAAAGACAAGGTCTTCATGCACCACTGAAATGTATCCACCTCTGGGCAGTAGTTCATGATAGTAGCTGAGATTTCCTAAGCAGCTGAGGTCAGAGGGTGAAAAAATATCAACTGAAACTGAAGGAGTTGATTTTGACTGGGGGCCTGCCTTCGCTAGGCCTGCATGCTGACTACATGCAGTCTTAACCCGCTGAAAGTGAGACGATCCAGATTAGATCTTGAGGTGATGAAAGGTGGTCTTTAAAGAGATTCAACCTTGTTGTGTTCCCAGTCTCTGGGTGGGGAGTCAGTTAGCTATTATTATCCACAGCATTTCCCTGCGTGTCCTAGATGGTTTCACTACTCGTGTTTGGTGTTGATTTTCTTTCTTTTGGGGGGGCTTTATTTTGGGGTGTGTGTGGTTATTTTGTTGAGGTTTGGTTTGTGTTGTTTTGTTTTGTTATGTTATGTTTTGTTTTGTCTTGTTTTGTTTTGTTTTTTTCTTATGTTTTGTTTTGTCTTGTTTTGATTTGTTTTGTTTTGTTTTGTTTTGTTTTGTTTGGGGGGTGGTGCTGTGTGGTTTGGGGTTTTTCCCCTCTTCATCTCTTTGGCTGCTTTGGGTTTGTTATAAACCTGTTTTGAAACTTGTGCTCTTCAACAAGATTTGTAATACAAAATGGAGTGATCTTAAGGAGAGCCTGGATGGGGCACTTGGTGCCATGGTTTGGTTGATTAGATGGTGTTGGGTGATAGGTTGGACTTGATGATCTCAAAGGTCTTTTCCAACCTGGTCAATGCAATTCAATTCAATTCAATTCAATTCAATTCAATTCAATTCAATTCAATTCAATTCAATTCAATTCAATTCAACTCCAATTCAATTCAATTCAAATTCAATTCAATTCAATTCAATTCAATTCAATTCAAATTCAATTCAATTCAATTCAATTCAATTCAATTCAACTCAATTCAATTCAATTCAACTCAACTCAATTAAATTCAATTCAACTCAATTAAATTCAATTCAACTCAACTCAACTCAATTCAATTCAACTCAATTCAATTCAATTCAATTCAATTCAATTCAATTCAATTCAATTCAATTCAACTCAATTCAATTCAATTGAACTCAATTCAACTCAACTCAATTCAATTCAATTGAACTCAATTCAATTCAATTCAACTCCAATTCAATTCAATTCAATTCAATTCAATTCAATTCAATTCAACTCAATTCAATTCAACTCAATTCAATTCAATTCAATTGAACTCAATTCAACTCAACTCAATTCAATTCAATTCAACTCAATTCAATTCAACTCAATTCAATTCAATTCAACTCAATTCAATTCAACTCAATTCAATTCAATTGAACTCAATTCAACTCAATTCAATTCAATTGAACTCAATTCAACTCAATTCAACTCCAATTCAATTCAATTCAATTCAATTCAACTCAACTCAATTCAATTAAATTCAACTCAATTCAATCCTATTCTATTCTATTCTATTCTATTCTATTCTATTCTATTCTATTCTATTCTATTCTATTCTATTCTATTCTATTCTATTCTATTCATTGACAAAAATAATGCTTTCTGTGATGCAGCTTTGTGCGTCTCTTGTGCAATTTCATCTCACTTGTGTAGTTCTTCTAAAGTGATGTAGGAGGGAACGATTTGGCATCTTAGGTGTTTTGTCGCTCACACAAAATCCAGTGACAAGTCCTCAGAATGCCTGTGATGAGATGGTGTTCTCAGCAGCTTGCTGCAGTGGCAGAGATGACAGTATGAGGTGCTAACACAAATCAGTGATTAATGGGACATAAGACCCCAGTTAGATTAGGTTGGATTAGGCATTCATAGACCTCATTTAAATGAAAGCCATCACACACAAGAAATAATCCTGGGGTTTGTTGCCTTGCCAGTGAGCTATTCCAGATTTCTGGTGGCAGGGAACTCTCACTCAGAGAGGTCTTACATATCATGATACCTAGACCTGAACTCTTTCTGTCTACTACTTGTTTTTAACAAGCAGCAGCTATAGGAGCCAGCAGTGGCTTCCATGCCCTGGCCCTGGCCATATTGCAGGTTACACTGGTGTAGACAAAGACAGGATTTGAACCCAACAAACCCATGTAAGTATTCACTCCTGATCCAGTAAAATGTGTTTTATATGGTGCTAACTCAAGATAGTAAAGAAATGTTGCTTTGTATTTTTTGTTCAGAAAAACTGAACGAATATTGATCAATTGAGAATGCTCTTGAACAGAGCAGGGCTTGGGGGTGACTTGTAGGACTTAATAGTCAGGTATTTGTTGTACTCGACGATCTGAAAAGTGTTTTCCAACTGAAATTATTCTGTTCCATTCTATTCTATTCTATTCTATTCTATTCTATTCTATTCTATTCTATTCTATTCTATTCTATTCTATTCCATTCCATTCCATTCCATTCCATTCCATTCCATTCCATTCTATTCTGCTCCATTCCATTCCATTCCATTCCATTCCATTCCATTCCATTCCATTCCATTCCATTCCACTCCACTCCATTCCATTCCATTCCATTCCATTCCATTCCATTAAGTCATTCTGCCCTGTACACTGCACTGGTCAGGCCACACCTTGAGTCCTGTGTCCAGTTCTGGGCCCTCAGATTAGGAAAGATGTTGAGTTGCTGGAAGGTGTCCAGAGAAGGGCAACAAAGCTGGGGAGGGGTCTGGAGCACAGCCCTGTGAGGAGAGGCTGAGGGAGCTGGGGTAGCTTAGCCTGGAGAAGAGGAGGCTCAGGGGAGACTTTCTTGCCATCTGCAACTACCTGAAGGGAGGTTGTAGCCAGGAAGGGGTTGATCAGTTCTCCCAGGTAACCAGAACCAGAACAAGAGGGCACAGTCTCAAGCTTTGCCAGGGGAGGTTTAGGCTGGATGTTAGGAAGAAGTTCTTCCCAGAAAGAGTGATTGGCCATTGGGATGTGCTGCCCAGGGATGTGGTGGAGTCACCATCACTGGAGGTGTTTAGGAAGTGACTGGATGGGGTGCTTGGTACCATGGTTTATTTGATCAGATAGTGTTGGGTGATAGTTTGGACTTGATGATCTTTGAGGTCTCTTCCAACCTGGTTAATTCTATTCTATTCTATTCTATTCTATTCTATTCTATTCTATTCTATTCTATTCTATTCTATTCTATTCTATTCTATTCCATTCTATTCTATTCTATTCTATTCCATTCCATTCCATTCCATTCCATTCCATTCCATTCCATTCCATTCCATTCTATCCTATTCAGAACCTGTGGTAAGGATTGCAGGAATGTGTGACTATGGGTTACCAGGCACATAGACTCCTCTAAATTTTCCCTTCCTTATAGGAGCACTAGGTTAGTTCCCTTATGAGCTAGAATTACCTTTTCTCCTGTTAGCTCATTCTAAACAAAGCCAGCTTCATGCAAGAACAGTTTCACCTGCCTAATGCAGTCATAGCTGGGTATCTTCCTGCTATTTCTATGGGCACTTAAGTTTGTATTCCTATGAGGGTTTTTTCCCCCATAAAATCTGTGTGTCTTTTCTTTTTTGGTGTGCCAAATGATGCTCTGTCCTTCAGCCTCAGTACTTAAATATGGATTGACTTTAATGGAGTTTCTCAAATAAGGATTATGGAAGATTAGCTGTGTTGCTTCAGATGCAGGTCCTCACATGAGTGAAAGTGTGCTTTGGCCTTTAGATATATTTCTACTTGCCTGCTTCAAGGTCTTGGTAAGTCACTGTCAAGTCAGAGCCCTTGTTTGATCCCAGGAAAGCACTCAGAGAAACCTAGCTCAGCTAGAGACAGGAGCACATCAGTAAGCACCCTGGCTGGGTATCCCTACCATGGCTAGCATGAAGCAGTTCATGGATATGGACTGGGATGACAGATGCTGGTTTACTGGCAGGGCTTTATGTGAAGCAGAAATCAGGCATGAACCAGCAGGTAGTGTCACACATCTGGACCCCTCAGTCAACACTTCAGCAAACACCATCAACACTTCAGCAAATCTCTCATCCAAAGCTTTTTTACCAAAACTAGAAAGACAAACAAAACCATTTGTGAATCCACTACTGCTGATCTCTGTCTTGCTGGTGATGCTCAGCTGGTGATTCACAGGCTTGCTCAGAAGATACACAGATGTTTTGCTAGTGTAGCTTGGGCTTGAGTGTATCAAGGAAAGGATGAGGAATCATTCCCGCCTCTTTTTGCTCCAACATCTGAATTTCAACTTGGAGCTCTTTGCTGCCACAGAGCGCCCCTTTCCTGGACAGCTGTGACAAGCATTGTGGGAGCAGTGAGGGACACCCTAGATGGGGACCTCACCTTGGTGCATCAGATCTGTCTGGAGGTACCTCACCACAGCTGCAGTACAGCAGAGGAGCTGTCTTCTGCCATGTCCCTGGTACGAAGATGCCCTTTGCAGCCTGGAAAGAAGAGGGCAGCAAAGGGAAGAGACAGCAAAAGGAGAGTTTAGAAGTGAATTAGTTAAAAAGTCTCTCTCCATGTGAACCTGTCAATCTTCTGTGGAGGATTAAACCCATGGGGGTGAGGAAGCCCAGGCACACACACATAGTATCAGTAAAGCCTTGTGGTTAATTATAGCTCTGAAATCTGACAGAGAAAAATTAGAGGGGAGAGGGACAGCTGCGGGATCCTGGGGTGTAGAGTCTGATTTCCTCTGTAATCTGTAGCTCACCAAAGATCTTCGCTTTGGAAAAATAAAGTTCAGCCATTTCTAGTCCCTGCCTGCTGCTTTTCCATTGCCTCATGTGTGCCATGAGCCTCTGAGCTCCTAGCAGGGACCCCATAGCAGCAGCTTGCCCCATGCTAAGCGAGGGTGGCTTGTGCCAACAAGCAATACGCATGAGTCAGGAGCGCTCAGACGCTCTTCTTTTCCTTCTACTTTGCTTTTTGTTTTTAGCTTGGTACAAAAGATGAGTCAGGAAGACAAGTGCTAGTTTTGTTCTTCCTACACCTGCCTGAAAATCTTTCCTAAACATGGAATTAAAATGAAGTTGACCAAATGTTACAGTTTTTTTGATCACATGCCTTTCGGAGCCTCTGGCCTCTAGAGCTGGATGCTGCAGAAACAATCCTGTCAGACCTGCATTTGAGAGCTGGATCCTCCAGAGCTGGAAACAATCCTGTCAAACCTGCATTTGAGAGCTGGATCTTCCAGAGCTGGAACCTGCAGAAACAATCCTGTCAGACCTGCATTTGAGAGCTGGATCCTCCAGAGCTGGATCCTGTAGAAACAATCCTGTCAGACCTGCATTTGAGAGCTGGATCCTCCAGAGCTGGATCCTGTAGAAACAATCCTGTCAGACCTGCATTTGAGAGCTGGATCCTCCAGAGCTAGATCCTGCAGAAACAATCCTGTCAAACCTGCATTTGAGAGCTGGATCCTCCAGAGCTGGAAACAATCCTGTCAAACCTGCATTTGAGAGCTGGATCTTCCAGAGCTGGAACCTGCAGAAACAATCCTGTCAGACCTGCATTTGAGAGCTGGATCCTCCAGAGCTGGATCCTGTAGAAACAATCCTGTCAGACCTGCATTTGAGAGCTGGATCCTCCAGAGCTGGAACCTGAAGAAACAATCCTGTCAAACCTGCATTTGAGAGCTGGATCCTCCAGAGCTGGAAAGAATCCTGTCAAACCTGCATTTGAGAGCTGGATCCTCCAGAGCTGGAAAGAATCCTGTCAGACCTGCATTTGAGAGCTGGATCCTTCAGAGCTGGATCCTGGAAATCCTGTCAGACCTGCATTTGTCAGACCTGCATTTGAGAGCTGGATCCTCCAGAGCTGGATCCTGCAGAGCTGGATCCTGTAGAAACAATCCTGTCAGACCTGCATTTGAGAGCTGGATCCTCCAGAGCTGGATCCTGTAGAAACAATCCTGTCAGACCTGTATTTGAGAGCTGGATCCTCCAGAGCTAGATCCTGCAGAAACAATCCTGTCAAACCTGCATTTGAGAGCTGGATCCTCCAGAGCTGGAAACAATCCTGTCAAACCTGCATTTGAGAGCTGGATCTTCCAGAGCTGGAACCTGCAGAAACAATCCTGTCAGACCTGCATTTGAGAGCTGGATCCTCCAGAGCTGGATCCTGTAGAAACAATCCTGTCAGACCTGCATTTGAGAGCTGGATCCTCCAGAGCTGGATCCTGTAGAAACAATCCTGTCAGACCTGCATTTGAGAGCTGGATCCTCCAGAGCTGGAACCTGCAGAACCAATCCTGTCAAACCTGCATTTGAGAGCTGGATCCTCCAGAGCTGGAAACAATCCTGTCAAACCTGCATTTGAGAGCTGGATCCTCCAGAGCTGGAAACAATCCTGTCAAACCTGCATTTGAGAGCTGGATCTTCCAGAGCTGGAACCTGCAGAAACAATCCTGTCAGACCTGCATTTGAGAGCTGGATCCTCCAGAGCTGGATCCTGTAGAAACAATCCTGTCAGACCTGCATTTGAGAGCTGGATCCTCCAGAGCTGGAACCTGCAGAAACAATCCTGTCAAACCTGCATTTGAGAGCTGGATCCTCCAGAGCTGGAAAGAATCCTGTCAAACCTGCATTTGAGAGCTGGATCCTCCAGAGCTGGAAAGAATCCTGTCAGACCTGCATTTGAGAGCTGGATCCTTCAGAGCTGGATCCTGCAGAAATAATCCTGTCAGACCTGCATTTGAGAGCTGGATCCTGCAGAGCTGGATCCTGTAATCCTGTCAGAAACAATCCTGTCAGACCTGTATTTGAGAGCTGGATCCTCCAGAGCTGGATCCTGTAGAAACAATCCTGTCAGACCTGCATTTGAGAGCTGGATCCTCCAGAGCTGGATCCTGTAGAAACAATCCTGTCAGACCTGTATTTGAGAGCTGGATCCTCCAGAGCTAGATCCTGCAGAAACAATCCTGTCAAACCTGCATTTGAGAGCTGGATCCTCCAGAGCTGGAAACAATCCTGTCAAACCTGCATTTGAGAGCTGGATCTTCCAGAGCTGGAACCTGCAGAAACAATCCTGTCAGACCTGCATTTGAGAGCTGGATCCTCCAGAGCTGGATCCTGTAGAAACAATCCTGTCAGACCTGCATTTGAGAGCTGGATCCTCCAGAGCTGGAACCTGCAGAAACAATCCTGTCAAACCTGCATTTGAGAGCTGGATCCTCCAGAGCTGGAAAGAATCCTGTCAGACCTGCATTTGAGAGCTGGATCCTCCAGAGCTGGAAAGAATCCTGTCAGATCTGCATTTGAGAGCTGGATCTTTCAGAGCTGGAAACAATCCTGTCAAACCTGCATTTGAGAGCTGGATCCTCCAGAGCTGGAAACAATCCTGTCAAACCTGCATTTGAGAGCTGGATCCTCCAGAGCTGGAACCTGCAGAAACAATCCTGTCAAACCTGCATTTGAGAGCTGGATCCTCCAGAGCTGGATCCTGAGCTGGAAACAATCCTGTCAGACCTGCATTTGAGAGCTGGATCCTCCAGAGCTGGAACCTGCAGAAACAATCCTGTCAAACCTGCATTTGAGAGCTGGATCCTCCAGAGCTGGATCCTCCAGAAACAATCCTGTCAAACCTGCATTTGAGAGCTGGATCCTCCAGAGCTGGAAAGAATCCTGTCAGATCTGCATTTGAGAGCTGGATCTTTCAGAGCTGGAAACAATCCTGTCAAACCTGCATTTGAGAGCTGGATCCTGCAGAGCTGGATCCTGCAGAAATAATCCTGTCAGACCTGCATCTGAGAGCTGAATCCTCCAAGCTGGAAACAATCCTGTCAGACCTGCATTTGAGAGCTGGATCCTCCAGAGCTGGAACCTGCAGAAACAATCCTGTCAAACCTGCATTTGAGAGCTGGATCCTCCAGAGCTGGAAAGAATCCTGTCAAACCTGCATTTGAGAGCTGGATCCTCCAGAGCTGGAAAGAATCCTGTCAGACCTGCATTTGAGAGCTGGATCCTGCAGAGCTGGATCCTGCAGAAATAATCCTGTCAGACCTGCATTTGAGAGCTGGATCCTGCAGAGCTGGATCCTGTAGAAACAATCCTGTCAGACCTGTATTTGAGAGCTGGATCCTCCAGAGCTGGATCCTGTAGAAACAATCCTGTCAGACCTGCATTTGAGAGCTGGATCCTCCAGAGCTGGATCCTGTAGAAACAATCCTGTCAGACCTGCATTTGAGAGCTGGATCCTCCAGAGCTAGATCCTGCAGAAACAATCCTGTCAAACCTGCATTTGAGAGCTGGATCCTCCAGAGCTGGAAACAATCCTGTCAAACCTGCATTTGAGAGCTGGATCTTCCAGAGCTGGAACCTGCAGAAACAATCCTGTCAGACCTGCATTTGAGAGCTGGATCCTCCAGAGCTGGATCCTGTAGAAACAATCCTGTCAGACCTGCATTTGAGAGCTGGATCCTCCAGAGCTGGAACCTGAAGAAACAATCCTGTCAAACCTGCATTTGAGAGCTGGATCCTCCAGAGCTGGAAAGAATCCTGTCAGACCTGCATTTGAGAGCTGGATCCTCCAGAGCTGGAAAGAATCCTGTCAGATCTGCATTTGAGAGCTGGATCTTTCAGAGCTGGAAACAATCCTGTCAAACCTGCATTTGAGAGCTGGATCCTCCAGAGCTGGATCCTCCAGAAACAATCCTGTCAAACCTGCATTTGAGAGCTGGATCCTCCAGAGCTGGAAAGAATTCCATCAGACCTGCATTTGAGAGCTGGATCCTCCAGAGCTGGAAAGAATCCTGTCAGACCTGCATTTGAGAGCTGGATCCTTCAGAGCTGGAAACAATCCTGTCAGACCTGCATTTGAGAGCTGGATCCTGCAGAGCTGGAAACAATCCTGTCAGACCTGCATTTGAGAGCTGGATCTTCCAGAGCTGGAACCTGCAGAAAAGAATCCTGTCAGACCTGCATTTGAGAGCTGGATCCTCCTAAGCTGGAAACAATCCTGTCAGACCTGCATTTGAGAGCTGGATCCTCCAGAGCTGGATCCTGTAGAAACAATCCTGTCAGACCTGCATTTGAGAGCTGGATCCTCCAGAGCTGGAAAGAATCCTGTCAGACCTGCATTTGAGAGCTGGATCCTCCAGAGCTGGAAAGAATCCTGTCAGACCTGCATTTGAGAGCTGGATCCTTCAGAGCTGGAAAGAATCCTGTCAAACCTGCATTTGAGAGCTGGATCCTCCAGAGCTGGAAACAATCCTGTCAAACCTGCATTTGAGAGCTGGATCCTCCAGAGCTGGAAACAATCCTGTCAAACCTGCATTTGAGAGCTGGATCCTCCAGAGCTGGATCCTGCAGAAATAATCCTGTCAGACCTGCATTTGAGAGCTGGATCCTGCAGAGCTGGATCCTGCAGAAATAATCCTGTCAGACCTGCATTTGAGAGCTGGATCCTCCAGAGCTGGATCCTGCAGAAATAATCCTGTCAGACCTGCATTTGAGAGCTGAATCCTTCAGAGCTAGATCCTGCAGAAACAATCCTGTCAAACCTGCATTTGAGAGTTGGATCCTTCAGAGCTAGATCCTGCAGAAACAATCCTGTCAGACCTGCATTTGAGAGCTGGATCCTCCAGAGCTGGAAACAATCCTGTCAGACCTGCATTTGAGAGCTGGATCCTTCAGAGCTAGATCCTGCAGAAACAATCCTGTCAGACCTGCATTTGAGAGCTGGATCCTCCAGAGCTGGAAACAATCCTGTCAAACCTGCATTTGAGAGCTGGATCTTCCAGAGCTGGAACCTGCAGAAACAATCCTGTCAAAGCTGCATTTGAAAGCTGGATCCTCCAGAGCTGGATCCTGCAGAAACAATCCTGTCAAGCCTGCATTTTGGGGAATGGATAAGGATAGTATAAGGTCTGTGTATTGCATCTGCCCCCACTTTGGAGCACAGGACTCTTCAGGGGAGTTGATTTCTTGCCCTGAATCTGCTTACCTGCTTAGATGTAATGATCTCATATTAAAAACAAATGGAGGCTCCATAAGGTGGTGGCAACATGAGCTGGAAGGGTGAGGCCAAACATTACACAAAACTGGGATCACTGTTTTTAAGGCTAGTACCTCTGGTCTGGATTGCAATGGTTTGAGGCAATTTAATGTACACAGGCAACTAATAACTCTTCAGAGATATAAAAGCCCAGTCAGGAGTTGGGACTGGGTCTCCACTACAGGGTCAGCATCACTGTTGGATGCAATCATAACTTTTAATGCATCTTGGAAGGACAAAGCAGCTCCAATGAGCTGGAAAATATTAGTGATGTGCCAATGCTTGAAGAGTAAATGTGGTGGGGAATTATAGGTCGCTTAGCCTGACAACAGCCTGAGGCAAAAGTCATGTACTGGCTGAGCAGAAGATGGAAAATCCTACACAACTTTAATAACTTCTTTAAGTTAGGAATGTCTTATAGCAGTTCCTTCTTTAGTATTACTATTGTTTACCAGTATTTTCCAAGGAAGATTAATTTAAAACATCCATACCAGCTTCATGTCTTGCTGCACAACCAGGCACGTATTAAATGTGATTCATCTTCAACCTCAGAATAAAGTGCAAGCTCCACAGAAACCCAGACCCTGGACTCTGCCAGCTCATTAGCAGTTAAGCACAATGCAAAGTATCACATTCCTCATGAAATCTATGGCAAATGATTTTTTCAGTTGTATAATTATGGCTAACCAAATTCTCATGTCCCCATTCACAGTCACTCATCTAGAATAGAATAGAATGGAATGGAATGGAATGGAATGGAATGGAATGGAATAGAATAGAATAGAATAGAATAGAATAGAATAGAATAGAATAGAATAGAATAGAATAGAATAGAATTGAATTGAATTGAATTGAATTGAATTGAATTGAATTGAATTGAATTGAATTGAATTGAATTGAATTGAATTTACCAGGTTGGGAAAGAGCTTTGAGATCATCAAGTCCAACCTATCACCCAACACCATCTAATCAACTAAACCATGGCACCTAGTGCCCCATCCAGTCTCCTCCTAAACACCTCCAGGGATGGTGACTCCACCACCTCCCTGGGCAGCACATTCCAATGGCCAATCTCTCTTTCTGTGAAGAACTTCCTCCTAAATCCAGCCTAATACAACAGAAGTTCCTAGACTTCATCTGGGTAACAGATGCAAACAGACCTAGACTCACAGAATCATTTAGGTTGGAAAAGACCTTTAAGATCATTTTGTCAAGCCCTAATCATAGCAATAGAAAGTCCACCAGCAAAACAAGTCCCCTAGTGCCATATCTGCACATCTTTTAAGTACACCTCCAGGAATGTACACCTCCACCTCAGCCACTGGTTGAAACCCAGACCCTGGACTCTGCCAGCTCATTAGCAGTTAAGCACAATGCAAAATATCACATTCCTCATGAAATCTATGGCAAATGATTTTTTAGTTGTATAATTATGGCTAACCAAATTCTCATGTCCCCATTCACAGTCACTCATCTAGAATGGAATGGAATGGAATGGAATGGAATGGAATGGAATGGAATGGAATGGAATGGAATAGAATAGAATAGAATAGAATAGAATAGAATAGAATAGAATAGAATAGAATAGAATAGAATAGAATAGAATAGAATAGAATAGAATTAACCAGGTTGGAAAAGACCTTCAAGATCATCAAGTCCAACCTACCACCCAACACCATCTAATCAACTAAACCATGGCACCAAGCACCCCATCCAGTCTCTTCCTAAACATCTCCAGTGATGGTGACTCCACCACCTCCCCAGGCAGCCCATTCCAATGGTAAATCTCTCTCTCTATGAAGAACTTCTTCCTAACATCCAGCCTAAACCTCCCCTGGCACAGCTTGAGACTGTGTCCTCTTGTTCTGGTGCTGGTTGCCTGGGAGAAGAGACCAACCCCACCTGGCTACACCTGCTGCAATATAAACCAGGCAGATTAGTTAAAACTGCCTTTACCAGTGATTTAAGCTGTGCCAGCCTGACTTTGCCCTCACACAAAGATCCAAAGAGGTGGTTTGCCAGCTCTCTGGAATAGACAGCAAGCAGCGGCATGGATGCAAAGGCAGATCAGATTGCTCAGAGCCTGGTCCAGCTGTGTTTGAACATCTCCAAGGGGGAGATCTTAGAACAGCCTAAGCTGACATTCCTGCCTTCACAGAACACCCATTCCCCTATGGAGAGAGCATTTTTCCCTTTGCTGGGCTCATAAGAATAAAATCCTCTGCATCTGTGTATTGATTTACAGCCGCCTTCTGTATTCTGCTGGCTTTGCAAAACAATCCCTTTCCTGTTAACCCATGCATGGGGGCATGACCTAGAGGACACAGCTACAGTAACCTAACATCACCACCCAGAGGGCTTTGCAGGTCCCACTTGATGCACACATGCACACTGGGTCAAAAGTTCTTCTTGCAGCTGATGGGGTTTTCTTCCCCAGCAAGGCAAAAAGCCAGGTTTGGTTTTGCTTGCATAGCTGGGTGATGGTAGACACAAGATAGTTCCAGCTCTCATGAAGTCTTCATGATAGCTAGCCACTTAGGTGGTTTTACTTCCCCAGAACACCTTGTGATTGACAGAGAGAGGCTGTGGCAAAAGGCAGAATACAGTGAGATTGATTTGCTACTAATTTACCCTTTAATGGAAGTGTTTTGCCAGGAAAAGACTTTTAAGATCATTGAGTCCCTCTGGCAACCTAACAACTCCATGGTCATTAAATCATGTCCCAAAGTGCCATGTCCACTGGTTTTTGGAACACCTCCAGGGATGGTGACTCCACCACCTCCCTGAGCAGGCTGCTCCAACGGCTCACCACTCCCTCAGGAAGGAAATTTTTCTTAAGATTCAAACTAAACATCCCCTGGTTCAACTTGAGGCCATCTCCTCTTCTCCTATCACTTGTTACTTGGGAGAAGAGACAAAATCCCACCTTGTTCCAACTCCTTTCAGCGAGTTGCAGAGGGAGAGAGAGTCTTCCCTCAACCTCCACTTCTCTAGGCTAAACAACTCCAGTTAGCATAGAATCATAGAATCAATAAGGTTGGAAAAGACCTCAGAGATCATCAAGTCCAACCTCTCACCCAACACCTCATGACTAGCTAAACCATGGCTTCAAGAGTCACGTCCAATCCCCTCTTGAACACCTCCAGGGATGGTGACTGCACCACCTCCCTGGGCAGCACATTCCAATGGCTAACAGCTCTCTCTGTGAAGAACTTTCTCCTCATCTCCAGCCTAAACTTCCCCTGGCACAGCTTGAGACTGTGTCCTCTTGTTCTGGTGCTGGTTGCTAGGGAGAAGAGACCAACCCCCACCTGGCTACAACCTCCCTTCAGGGAGCTGGAGAGAGCAAGAAGGTCTCCCCTGAGCCTCCTCTTCCCCAGGCTAAGCAACCCCAGCTCCCTCAGCCTCTCCTCACAGGGCTGTGCTCCAGACCCCTCCCCAGCCTTGTTGCCCTTCTCTGGACATGGTCAAGTGTCTCAATGTCCTTCTTAAACTGAGGGGCCCAGAACTGGACACAGTATTGAAGGTGTGGCCTAACCAGTGCTGAGTAGAGAGCACAATGACTTCCCTGCTCCTGCTGGCCACACTCTTCTTGTTGCATGCCAGGATGTCACTGGCCTTCTTGGCCACCTGGGTACACTGCTGGCTCATGTTCAGCTTACTATCAACCAGCACTCCCAGGTCCCTTTCTGCAGGCTGTTCTCCAGCCATTCTGTCCCCAGCCTGCAGCTCTGCATGGGGTTGCTGTGGCCAAAGTGCAGCACCCAGCACTTGGATTTGTTAAATGCCATCATCTTGGACTCTGCCCATCTCTCCAGCCTGTCAAGGTCCCTCAGCTGTTTCTCACAAGACCTGTTCTCCATATCCTTCACCAGCTTCCCTACCCTTTTTGGATCCTCTCCAGCATTTCAATGTCTTTGTTGTAGTGAGGGCCCCAAAAATGATTCCAGTGGTGTGGCCTCAACCAGTGCTGAGTCCAGGGAGACAATTATTTCCCTGGTCCTGCTGGCCACACTACTCCTGACGCAGGCCAGGATGCTGTTGGCCTCCATGGCCACCTGGGCACACTGCTGGCTCATGTTCACCTGGCTATCAACCAGTTCCCCCTTTCTGTCATTCAAGGGAAAACCTGCTGAGGGTGTAAAGGCAGTCTAAGCAAAGCTGGGAATCCGGTTGCTGTAGGGCTGCTGTTAAGACCACTGAGCCACCCGCAAGGAGCCAGACTTCCCAGAGAGGTAAGTCTGTGATGTGTCCCGAGGCAAACCAGGGCTGCCTACCTCTGTGTCACTACAGCAAACTGAAACACTGCTTTGGAGACCTGAATTAGTGAGCAAGACTGAGACTGGGCCACAGCGCTGACAGGCCCCGCAGCCACAAAACTGCTCAAGCACTTGCTGGTTTCTCCATCAGGGCAGAAACTGCTCCCTGTTTAACTGTTTACACCACAGCCTAGTGAGAACACAGTCTGTGAAATTGCTGAGTATTGTAACCCCATAGTTAACCCACAGCTCAGCTGCTCTTTTGTTTGCCAGTTTGCCTTTCTTTCCTCCCCTTCCACTCAACCCCTTCATTCTCCTGGCTTCCCCACTCTCCATTCATTTTCTCCTCGCAGAGCAGTTTTCTCCTATGCTTCCTTTTTACTCTCTTTCTTTGAGCCACTTCTATTCCCCTCCCTTCCATTCCCTTCCCCCTGCCCTGCATTTTCCGGCAGAGTTTTGGACTTTGAGCTCAGTTTTATTCTTCCCTGGAGAAATTACTTCATGCCTTGGCTCTAATGAGCATTTTGCTAACTGTGAGCCCTTGCTGCTTGGTCTGCGTGGTGATGTGCACGCCAGCAATTGAGAGCTCTGCTGTGTTTTTTCTCTGCTATGCTTTTCTTCTCCCCCTCTCCCTTCTTTTCCCCAGTCTAAGTTAGCCATATGATGGCTGAAGACAACAAAGGGTTGGATGACTTGGTAAGACCTTCTATATTAGATCACTGCTGTGCAGGAGCTCCAGAGAACAAGCTCAACAGCTCAGCACAGACTCCAACAAGCATGAACCTCCTGAGCATATATAAGTTTCCCCTGTGGGGGATATTTTCCCCTTTCATTTTGCAAGCAGATTAAGCTACCCATGGATTACACATGCTCTGCAGTGTGGACATAGGTCTGGGTTGCCATCTGTGGAGGCATGTGTCAGCTGAGCCCTGCTTTCCTGAAGCTTTTGTTGGCTGAAGCCAGTTCATTCACCAGCAGCTTTCCAATGTTCCCAGCTCTGACCAATTCCCCTCTACCTCATAAACACAGGATTTCTCTAAGTTTTAAAGGCCCTCAGGTGCCCTAACTTGATCTGTTCCGTTCAACCACTTCCTGTAAACAGACATTTATGGTAATTTTAGGGGCCACCAGGGCCCCTTCTCTATTCAAAGTGAACCTTTGCTCCCAAATGTCTAGACTTTGACCTCCTCTCTCCCCAGCTTCCACGCTCAAACTCTACTGTGCTTCCCACTTCAGCATTTGCCTCTGAAGTGTCTGGTCCAGTCCCTCTGGTTGTTTCTTACAGTCTTTACAGCTGCTGAACACCCTACTTGTCAGATGTGAGAAGACACCAACGGAGCAGTAGTCTGCAGCACTTCCTTACACGAAGCAGTCACAAAATAGCCCACCAGCAAGAGGCCAAGCTTCAGTCCACTGCAGCTCTCCATAAAACAGAGAACACAGAAGGAATCTTGGCTCCAGCTGGCAGAAGGTAACAGACCTTGAGAGTGATTTTAGTGCCTGGAAAAGCTCAAGAGCACAAAGTTTCATGATGGAAGAGCCACTGGTGTTTCTAAAGCTGTAGTTCACATCACCAAACCACAGAATCAGAGAATGGTAGAAGTTGAAAGGTACCTCTGGAGATCACCCAGTCCAGCCCCCCTGCTAAAGCAGGTTCACCTAGAACAGGTTGTACAGGAGCACAACCAGGCAGCTTTGGAATCTCCAGAGAAGGAGACTCCACAACTTTGGGCAGCCTAGTCCAGTGCTCCAGCTCCATCAATAAAAAGACATTTTCCCATATGTGTTCCAGTTTGTGCCCATTGCCCCTTGTCCTATTACTGGACACCACTGAAAAGAGGCCAGCTTCACCCTCTTGACCTCTACCCTACAGCTGGTGAAAAGCACTGATAGGATTCCCTCTCAATGTTGTCTTTTACAGGTTAAAGAGCCCCATGTCTCATCTTCTGTTCATAAGAGAGAGGTTCCAGTCCCCTCAGCATCTCTGTGGCCCTCTCTTGGACTCGCTCCAGTATTTCCTTGTCTCTCCAGAACTGGAGAGCTCAGACCTGGACACAATACTCTGTATGGGGCCTCTCCAGGGCAGATTAGACAGGGATGATAACCTCTCAACCTGCCAAACGGGCTCTTCTTAATGTATCCCAGAATGCCATTGGCTTTCTTGGCCATGAGGGCACATTTCTAGTTCATGGTGAACTTGTGCACCAGCATACCCAGGTCCTTCTGCACAGAGCTGCCCTCCAACAAGTCAGCCCCTAGCCTGTACTGGTACAGTCACTTATTCCTACCCAGATGCTGCACTCTACACTTGCCTTTACATTAGCCACATCTGAGAGGTATCTGTATGGTTTTTGGATGGCTTTGTCAAAGTCACCTAGTGCCTCCTGTCCTGTAATGTCCTGTAATGAAGGACCTCCTCCTGCACACTTCATTGGGATCCACTACAGCCTCATGCTTGTTGAAGCTGTATGTGTACCACCCAAACTGCTTGGCCACTGTGGCTGTGCCTGTGGCAGCAGCTCTCCACAAAACCTAGCTAGCCTTTGCTCATTGCTGTGTGCTATACTATGGTTTCATTCAAGTCCTGATTAATTGCCTAGTCTGGGAGCCACATGCAAGACCTTAATTCTGAGTGATTTCCCAAGAGCTTTACATGACAGCAATCAGTATTTCATTAGTGCTCAGCCTTGGCTCTCTGTCTTGAAAGTGCAATTTTGGCTCATGACATTCAATATCTCATCTTCCCTTCCAAGGTATAAGTTGATAATAAGAGCTAAAGCCCATCATGAATGGAATGGAATGGAATGGAATGGAATGGAATGGAATGGAATGGAATGGAATGGAATGGAGTGGAATAGAATAGAATAGAATAGAATAGAATAGAATAGAATAGAATAGAATAGAATAGAATAGAATAGAATAGAATAGAATAGAATAGAATAGAATAGAATTAACCAGGTTGGAAAAGACCTTCAAGATCATCAAGTCCAACCTATCACCCAACACCATCTGTTCAACTGAACCATGGCACCAAGTGCCTCATCCAGTCTCCTCCTAAACACCTGCAGAGATGGTGACTCCACCACCTCCCTGGGCAGCACATTCCAGTGGCCAATCTCTCTTTCTGGAAAGAACATCTTCCTAACCTCCAGCCTAAACCTCCCCTGGCACAGCTTGAGACTGTGTCCTCTTGTTCTGGTGATGGTTGCCTGGGAGAAGAGACCAACCTCTGCCTGGCTACAACCTCCCTTCAGGAAATTGTAGACAGCAAGAAGGTCTCCCCTGAGCCTCCTCCTCTCCAGGCTAAGCAACCCCAGCTCCCTCAGCCTCTCCTCACAGGGCTGTGCTCCAGACCCCTCCCCAGCCTCATTGCCCTTCTCTGGACACATTCAAGTGTCTCAATATCCTTCTTAAATTGAGTGGACCAGAACTGGACACAGGACTCAAGGTGTGGCCTAACCAGTGCTGAGTCCAGGGCCTAATGACTTCCCTGCTGCTGCTGGCCACACTGTTCCTGATCCAGGCCAGGATGCCATTGGCCATCTTGGCCACCTGGGCTCACTGCTGGCTCACTATATTCAACATGTTAGCCAAGGTGATTAGCAGTGATCAGTTCAGGCTACAAAGGCCCTTGCATTCACTTGGCTGTGCAAGTTCAACCAAGATCCTGATCCCAGGAGACAGCCAACACTTCTGTTCCAGGTGCTTCCACATCTGAGGGCCACTGCAGCTCAGACTGCTGCTGCTATTGGCTGGTGTGCTGGAGTTCAGTCTCTTTGGGAGATGAATCAAGTGACTGCAGTCCTCCACGAGTCATCTTATCACAGATGCTAACCTCATCTCATCATGGATTAACGCATCGTTTTCAAGGAGTGGAGACAGTTTCTGACACCACAGAACCCTCCTTTGCTGTTCTCTTTTTCTCACTTTGGCAGGTCTCTAGCATCTCTGACATCAGCTTCTAATTGTTTGGGCCGCTCTTGGCTTTAGTTTTCGACTCAGCCAAACATCAGAGGGTGAGAAGCCATGCAGACGATCTGCAACTTGACAGAGCTAAATATGGATCAGAGTCCGAGGAAGCATTCTTCTTTAGTTATTTTTCACGCTGTTTCTCACCCATCTGGTGTACTGGGGAGAAAAGTAATGAGTAGTTTGTTTCCAAACCCTGAATTCACTTGCAGCCACTCAGAACTCATGGCCACAGATTTGCATCAATTTATCACTCGTCACTGCATCAGTAATACCATGGCTGAGGGAGCTGGGGTTGCTTAGCCTGGAGAAGAGGAGGCTCAGGGGAGACCTTATTGCTCTCTACAACTGCATGAAGGGAGGTTCATGGTGAACTTGTCCCTGAGCACTCCTAGGTCCTTCTGCACAGAGCTGCCCTCCAACAAGTCAGCCCCTAACCTGTACTGGTACAGTCACTTATTTCTACCCGGATGCTGCACTCTACACTTGCCTTTACTTTAGCCACATCTGAGAGGTATCTGTATGGTTTTTGGATGGCTTTGTCAAAGTCACCTAGTGCCTCCTGTCCTGTAATGTCCTGTAATGAAGGACCTCCTCCTGCACACTTCATTGGGATCCACTACAGCCTCATGCTTGTTGAAGCTGCATGTGTACCACCCAGACTGCTTGGCCACTGTGGCTGTGCCTGTGACAGCAGCTCTCCACAAAACCTGTGGTCTGCATTGTGCCCCTGTACTCTGTACTGGTTAGGCCACACCTTGAGTCCTGTGTCCAGTTCTGGGCCCCTCAGTTTAGGAAGGACATCGAGACACTTGAACGTGTCCAGAGAAGGGCAACAAGGCTGGTGAGAGGCCTTGAGCACAGCCCTGTGAGGAGAGGCTGAGGGAGGCTGAGGACACAGTCTCAAGCTGCACCAAGGGAAGTTTAGGCTGGAGGTGAGGAGAAAGTTCTTCACTGAAAAAGTCATTCACCATTGGAATGTGCTGCCCAGGGAGGTGGTGGAGTCACCATCCCTGGAGGGGTTCAAGAGGGGATTGGACGTGGCACTTGGTGCCATGGTCTAGTCATGAGGTCTGTGGTGACAGGTTGGACTTGATGATCTTTGAGGTCTCTTCCAACCTTGGTGATACTGTGATACTGTGAAAATCAGATGTGACAGCTGCTCAATTTGCAATAGGCTACACTAAGAGTATCTGGTGTTGGTCAGAGCAGTCATGCAGAACAAGTACTTAGTGTCTTTGCAGACAACACAAACAAACATGTACTTACTCTTCCCCATTGTAGTGGGTTGAAATTTCCTCCCACCACTAACTGAATAGGCTGCCCGGGGAGGTGGTGGAGTCGCCGTCACTGGAAGTGTTCAGGAGGAGACTTGATAGGGTGCTTGGTTGCATGGTTTAGTTGATTAGGTGGTGTTGGATGATAGGTTGGACATGATGATTTTGAAGGTCTCTTCCAACCTGGTTAATTCTATTCTATTCTATTCTATTCTATTCTATTCTATTCTATTCTATTCTATTCTATTCTATTCTATTCTATTCTATTCTATTCTATTCTGTCCTGTCCTGTCCTATCCTATCCTATCCTATCCTATCCTATCCTATCCCTATCCTATCCTATCCTATCCTATCCTATCCTATCCTATCCTATCCCCCACCTGGCTACAACCTCCCTTCAGGTAGTTGTAGAGAGCAATAATATCTTCCCCTCAAAGTGATGTGGAGGGCTGTCCCTAGCCATTCTCAGCTATTACTTTGGAGAGCAGCCCCAGTGTAGCTTCAGCAGTCAGAGTCTGTGTTTCATCCCAGAGCTACCACGCTCACAGTTATACTTTCTCTTCTTTTAAACCAAGCATGACGTATGCTTCCCAGCTCTGAACTTTGCTCAACTGTTCTTCAATCTGACATTCTAGAACATCTCTGAAACCACTGAATCACAAGCATAAGAGGTTACTAGGTCCCTGTTGGCAATGTTAGGAAGGTTTTATGGTCAGTTCAGCTAACGCTGGTCTCTCATAAATAAAGAAGTGAAACTTTACACCTGTGGACCGGGGCCAAATTTGCCTTCCCCATCAGAACATGCTGACTCTCTGTTTTCGTTGGGGTGTGTGACATATAAGCCACCAGTCTCCAGCTCTGACCACACTGGTATAGGAAAGCCACACTGACACCCTCCTCAGAGACATCTGTGGACAACTTGCTCTTGCATTTACTGTTATAGCCTCCTGGGACTCCTGCCCCTTTCATTAACTCCTTCAGCTTTGCCAGCCATTGAAAGTTTGCACTCTGTGTCTTCTGGGCATTTGTCGGCAGTCGCTTCCTCTGTTCATTTCTGGGCTTCATGGGCACATCGCTCTTGCCTGCTTTCTCTGAGCCTTCTTCCATGGCAGGCATGTGTTGATCTGTCATGCTTTGCATGCCTGTGATGTGCAACTGCTACTTTAAGTATATGAGCTTGTTGCAAACTTTCCTATCCACCACATTACTCCAAGGAATCTCCCTGTGATTTCCTCGTCTCTTGGGGCAGCAATGCTGCTGCTTCTCTGACCATCAGATCTGTGAGAGGCCTCAAGAACAAGGCCTGTGAGGAGAGGCTGAGGGATCTGGGGTTGTTTAGCCTGGAGAAGAGGAGGCTCAGGGAGACCTTCTTGCTCTCTAAAACTACCTGAAGGAAGGTTGTAGCCAGGTGGGGGTTGGTCTCTTCTCCCAGACAACCAGCACCAGAACAAGAGGACACAGTCTCAAGCTGCACCAGGGGAGGTTTAGGTTGGAGGTTAGGAAGAAATTCTTCATAGAGGGAGTGATTGGCCATTGAAATGTGCTGCCCAGGGAGGTGGTGGAGTCACCATCCCTGGAGGTGTTCAAGAGGGGATTGGACGTGGCACTTGGTGCCATGGTTTAGTCATGAGGTCTGTGGTGACAGGTTGGACTTGATGATCTTTGAGGTCTCTTCCAACCTTGGTGATTCTGTGTGATATCTCTCACTTATCTTTTTTACACAACAAAGAATCTGTATTTGCACTTCTCGTCAGTTACACTACAGCCACATGAGCTCTTTCTTATGGTGCCTGAGAACCTGGTGATGCTCTTCCACTGTCTCTTGCAGGTCAAGATGATGTATAGGCTCTAATACCCTCCCTGCCACCCAAAATGTGCTTCACTTTCTTGGAGAAACACCTGGAACACTAAACACAGCCCAAATCACAGCATGCAGAAATTGTGTCTCCCAAACACCGTGTTGAATGTGCACAAAGATGTGTTTTGTACTTTCAGGGCATCTTTGTCCAGAATCCTACTGGGGCATCTAGCATAGAAAATATTTGACATCAGCTACATTCCCCCTTCCCCCTGTATTTTTCTCCTTTCGGGTAATGAAAAACTTATCTGTTCATGTTTTCAGTTCTTTTGAGGATCCAAAGTTCCTGGGATGTACTAATAATTTCACTTCTGTCATGCCCAATGTGACTCTCAGAATGACTACCCTAAGAAATTGTCTAAGCTTCCATTTTAAGGTTAAAATTTTCCCATTGTAGCAAATCATGCAGCAGCTGCATACTGCCCCTGTACTCAGCACTGCTTAGGCCACACCTTGAGTCCTGTGTCCAGCTCTGGGCCACTCAATTTAAGAAGGATATTGAGACATTTGAATGTGTCCAGAGAAGGGCAATGAGGCTGGGGAGAGGTCTGGAGCACAGCCCTGTGAGGAGAGACTGAGGGAGCTGGGGTTGCTTAGCCTGGAGAAGAGGAGGCTCAGGGAGACCTTCTTGCTCTCTACAACTATCCGAAGGGAGGTTGTAGCCAGGTGGGGGTTGGTCTCTTCTCCCTAGCAACCAGCACCAGAACAAGAGGGCACAGTCTCAAGCTGCACCAGGGGAAGTTTAGGCTGGAGGTGAGGAGAAAGTTCTTCCCAGAGAGCTGAAAGTTCTTCCCAGAGAGAGTTGTTAGCCATTGGAATGTGCTGCCCAGGGAGGTGGTGGAGTCACCGTCCCTGGAGGTGTTCAAGAGGGGATTGGATGTGGCACTTGAAGCCATGGTTTAGTTAGTCCTGAGGTGTTGGGTGAGAGGTTGGACTCGATGATCTCTAAGGTCTTTTCCAACCTTGTTGATTCTATGATTCTATGACAACAGAAGTAGTCAGGAAAGTCCTCTTTTATCCACGTACAGTTTGGATGTGTATTAAATTGCTTGTAGATACTTCTGTGCTTGTTTGGGGGGGGTGTGCAGCCTGAAAATTGGTTCCCTTGCTGGCTCTTGCAGTAGCTTCTGCTTGTTCCCTTAACAAGGGTATTTCCAATTCATGACTGGTGGACTGGACTTTTTATAACTGGGAAGGATAGCAAAGGGATTTCAAGGCAGGGAAGCAAACGCTCCTGGAAACAACTTTGGAACTAATTTCATGACATTGATCTTCCCTGTACTGGGTAACTTCTCTCTGGGGAGCTCCAAACTGAGCTATGCATAGCCCTTTGTTCAGTGGTCATTGTAGTTCCCTATATCCCGTCACTCTTTGTAACTGAAATCTATTGCAGTCTTAATTACATTAGCCACTGTTAAGCATATCAGACCATGGAACCTGGGTGGGGTTTGGTTTTTTTTTTTTGGTCTTCTTAATAATTTGGAAAATTCAATTTAGCTTTTAACATGACAACATCAGCTACAGGATTACTGGCCATGATGCAGTAATTTAGAGACAAGCTGCCACGCAGTCATCGCTCATTTATTCCAGCCTTGAAGAATAATGAGAAACTTATTTCTTTCACAGAGCAGAGTATTGGTGATCTGCTTGAACTTTATAGCGTATAATCACTGACCTCAACCATATGAGGAGAGGCTGAGGGAGCTGGGGTTGCTTAGCCTGGAGAAGAGGAGGCTCAGGGGAGACGTCATTGCTCTCTACAACTACCTGAAGGGTGGTTGTAGCCAGGAAGGGGTTGGCCTCTTCTCTCTAGCAACCAGCACCAGAACAATGGGACACAGTCTCAAGCTGTGCCAGGGGAAGTTTAGGCTGGAGGTGAGGAGAAAGTTCTTCACCAAGAGAGTCATTTGCCATTGGAATGTGCTGCCCGGGGAGGTGGTTGAGTCACCATCCCTGGAGGTGTTCAAGAGGGGACTGGATGTGGCACTTGGTGCCATGGTCTAGTCATGGGGTCTGTGGTGACAGGTTGGACTTGATGATCTTTGAGGTCTCTTTGAACCTTGGCAATACTGTGATACTGTGATACTGTGATACAAGGGACCCAAGGCACAGTGTGCAGAGACTCATGTTGCAGCTCTTACAGTAACACGTGCCTCTCTAAACCACAAGCTGGTTCAGTGGATGTTGAGATGGCAGCCGAGAGACTAGTGTGCACCAATACAGGAAAGAGGAAGCAAGTTGTCTTTCACCAGCAAATGAGGAAAGGCAACTAGCAACAGAGTGGTTTCCTCAAGCAAAGCTGAAAGACCAATGGGCTTCAACAGGAATAACAAAAATACCCCAACCCTAGATTATAGAATCCATGGAAGTGTCCTGGGAGGTTACCTTACATGTGGTGCTCGGGGCTGAGGGCTGGAACAGGTGAGGATCACCTCATGGAGGAATCCTGGAAAGAACACATACTGTTTATTTTCTTCTGCTATTTCTGTCTCTTGCAAGGCTATAAAATGACATCATTTAAAGAAAGAAGCTCCAAAACATGAATCCAAACCAGTTTTCCACTCACAAAGCAGGCAGCAGAGGCCAACTGGTGTGGCCACCGCGCAGCTCCCGGGAGCTTGAATTAGCTGCTTCTATTTTCCAGTTTGCTCAAGTGATCTAATTGGCCCCACTGCAAAGGGATCACTTAAAGAATGTCTTTCTCCACATATTCAGGAAAAGTCAACTCAAGCTCAACATCTAATGAACCTCAGTCTTCACTCCTCTTAGTTCATCTTGCCTTGACCCTCTCTCCCCATCCATGCCCGCTGGATGTCAGGAGTTTGTTTATAGTACTTGTGCCTCCTCCTCTCTGCAGCTGAAGCTTCTAAATGTGTCAGGACTATGGGAAAACACCAAAGGAATTTCTCTGGCCTGCAAAAAAGTGCTAAGCTTAACACAATGGTATCTAATAACAGCAATGCCAATGTGACTGGCAGCTGGCCAGGGTCCATACTGACTTCAGTGCTAAGCACAACACCACACGCTGAGGCCTCTTTCTCTGGCTAAGTCTGAGGACTTCTGCTTCACACCCAGCCCACATTGAGCTTCGCATGAATGAGTAGGGAGACAGACACTGTGGAAGTCTGGATGTAATGGGACCTCCATCTGCAAGTCTCTCTAACCCCCTCCCCCATCCTTCTTCTCTGCAGATTGAATTTTCTGTAAAGTTCACACTTTCCACCTCGCCAGCCAGGATATACAAACATGAGCTCTGCTACCAGCCGTGAGCAAACTGGAAAGGAGACCTCCTGTTATTGTTGCTGTTGCACGAGAAAGCTTCTCAGCTGAGGAGGTGTCAGACCAAGGGACACAGGCATCACTCTCTGTGCATCACCAAGACCAACACCATCTGCAAGCTGGACTGACTGTCTGAGCATGGTGAGCAGGAGTGAGGGAAGCAGTCAGGAGATGAGGGTGATCCGGTCCAGTTTCAGAGGAGCTAGGAATCTCTTTCCAGCTCTTCCGTTGCCCTGTGTGAAAGTCAGAGCCCACCACTCTGCAATGCCCTTTACATGCTCCTAGTTAAAGCATTTCCTGCTCCTGGAGGACAGAAAGAAAAATCTTTCTCTCCCATCCTCTGGATGTTTTCCAGTTAACAAAACTCTGCATACTACATAGAGTGCAGCAATGGTGGAAAAATACCACCAGTGCTTGGAAAGGAGCTAAATACTGCTTCACTTTTTCCAGAACCAATGAAAAGATGAGCCAGAGATGCAAAACTTGTGAACCAGTCCCTTCAGATGCTCCAGAGAACAAGAAGGGATCTCCATGCACAAGGGGACATTTTAGTCATCTGTTCAGTCTAAACTGCTCCATATGCAGACAAAACAGTGCCTGGCCCCAGGGTGCTGGGGATGGTTCAGCAACAACCTAAGTGACTGGCTTGAATCACAGAATCACAGAGGTTTAAAGAGACCTCAAAGAACACCAAGTCCAACCTGTCACCCAACACCTCATGACTAAATCATGGCACCAAGTACCATGTGCAATCCCCTCTTGAACACCTCCACGGAATGTGACTCCACCACCTCCCGGGCAGCCCATTCCAATGGGCAATCACTCTCTCTGTGTAGAACTTCTTCCTAACATCCAGCCTAAACCTCCCCTGGTGCAGCTTGAGACTGTGTCCTCCTGTTCTGGTGCTGGTTGCCTGGGAGAAGAGACCAGCCACCACCTGCCTACAACCTCCCTTCAGGTAGTTGGAGAGCAATCAGGTCTCCCCTGAGCCTCCTCTTCTCCAGGCTAAGCAACCCCAGCTCCCTCAGCCTCTCCTTACAGGGCTGTGCTCAAGGCCTCTCCCCAGCCCTGTGGCCCTTCTCTGGACACGTTCAAGTGTCTCAATATCCTTCTTAAAATGAGGAGCCCAGAACTGGACACAGATGTGGCCTAACAAATGCAGTGTACAGGGGCACAATGACTTCCCTGCTCCTGCTGGCCACACTATTCCTGATACAGGCCAGGATGCCATTGGCCTTCTTGTCCACCTGGGCACACTGCTGGCTCATGTACAGCCAGCTGTCAATCAGTACCCCCAGGTCCCTCTCTGCCTGGCTGCTCTCCAGCCACTCTGTCCCCAGCCTGTCGCACTGCATGGGGTTGTTGTGGCCCAAGTGCAGCTCCCAGCACTTGGACTTGTTGAATGCCATCTGTCCAGCTGGTTGAGACAGCGAGACTTCAAGGAACCGCAGTTTCAGGTCCCAGAAGGACCTATTAAGCAGTTTATCCTTGGGGCAGATAAAAAGTCTATCGTGTAGTTACCGCGCTAAGATCTTTTCAATGATACCTCAGAGACTGAGCTCATTGCTGGGTTTCAAAGCAAGCAAAAACTCCTCAGTGCTGGCGGCAAGAGCAAAAGTTTTCTTCAGTGACTTCTGGTTAAGCTATTTTCCAGACTCCCCTTGATGCAGTTGTGTGTTATCCTGCACAGAGGGGCTGGGGTTTTTTTTGATGTTAGCCCAGCATGCAGAACAGTTATGTGCATATGAGGTGCTCTCCTCGAGAGCCCACTCAGAGGAACCCGCTTCAGAACTAGGCGCGACACCTTTACAACCAGCTCAGACGGAGGCGGTGGTGTTTTGAGCTTCAGAATGCTCCACAGGCAAAAAGGTTGCTGAAAACAAAACAATATTTCCCCCTCATTGCAGATCAAAGGAATGTTCTTCCTGCCAAAAAAAATGATGCTTTTGCAACAAAAAGGTCTCTGCCAAGAAACAAGCTCCATTTGCAGATATACTTTTCATGTGCAGCTGCCCAGATGAATTTACTGAGGCCATTTTTGCTGTCATTGCTGAATTGATTCTTCTTATGCAATATTCAGGTATTAGATAATAAGGTTGTCACTTCCTTCTCCCTTTCCCCCCCCCGATTTACTCCCTTCTTTCCCCATCCTTTTTGTCCCCAGAAATAATTGTTAATAATACAATAATACAATACAATACAATACAATACAATACAATACAATACAATACAGGTTGGAAGAGACCTTCAAGATCATCGCGTCCAACCCATCAACCAATCCAACCCACCCAAACAACTAACCCATGGCACCAAGCACCCCATTAATACAATACAATACAATACACCAGGTTGGAAGAGACCTTCAAGATCATCGTGTCCAACCCATCAACCAATCCAACCCACCTAAACAACTAAACCATGCAAGTCTCATCAAGTCTCCATCAAGTCTCCTCCTGAACACCTCCAATGAAGGTGACACCACCACCTCCCTGGGCAGCCCATTCCAATGGGCAATCACTCTCTCTGGGTAGAATTTCTTCCTAACATCCAGCCTAAACCTCCCCTGGCACAGCCTGAGACTGTGTCCTCTTGTTCTGGTACTGGCTCCCTGGGACAAGAGACCAGCCTCTGCCTGGCTACAACCTCCCTTCAGGTAGTTGTAGAGAGCAATAAGGTCACCCCTGAGTCTCCTCCTCTCCAGGCTAAGCAACCCCAGCTCCCTCAGCCTCTCCTCACAGGGCTTGTGTTCCAAACACCTCCCCAGCTTTGTTGCCCTTCTCTGGACACGCTCCAATAAGACAACATCTTTCCCAAACTGAGGGGCCCAGAACTGGACACAGGACTCAAGCTGTGGCCTAACCAGTGCAGTGTACAGGGGCACAATGACCTCTGTGCTCCTGCTGGCCACACTGTTCCTGATGCAGGCCAGGATGCCATTGGCCTTCTTGGCTGCCTGGGCACACTGCAGGCTCATGTTCAGCCTACAATCTCTGAAGCCTGATAAAGTAGATGGTTGAGCATTCTGAAGTCTTAATTCTTCCAAAAAAAAACCCCCACATTATTTATTTTTGGTTTGCATTTGACAGAAAAAAAAATCCTAATAAATATGTCTCTGATACTTTCTTGCACTTTTCCTGTATGTGTTTTACTAATTTCCTAGTATCATAGAATCAGTCAGGGTTGGAAGGGACCACAAGGATCAACCCCCTGCCATGGGCAGGGACACCCCACACTAGATCAGGCTGGCCACAGCCTCATCCAGCCTGGGCTTGAACACCTCCAGGGACGGGGCCTCAACCACCTCCCTGGACAACCCATTCCAGGGCTTCACCACTCTCATGGGGAAGAGCTTCCTCCTCACCTCCAGCCTGAATCTCCCCACCTCCAGCTTCATTCCATTCCCCCTGGTCCTATCACTACCTGAGATCCTGAGAAGTCCCTCCCCAGCCTTCTTGTAGCCCCCTTCAGATACTGGAAGGCCATAATTAGGTCACCTCGGAGCCTTCTCTTCTCCAGACTGAACAGCCCCAACTCTTTCAGTCTGTCCTCATAGGAGAGGTGCTCCAGCCCTCTGCTCATCCTCGTGGCCCTTCCTTGTATTTCTTCTCTCTTTCCTTCAGCACAACATTAACGAGAGAATGGAACGGCATGGAATGGAATGGAATGGAATGGAATGGAATGGAATGGAATGGAATGGAATGGAATGGAATGGAATGGAATGGAATAGAATAGAATAGAATAGAATAGAATAGAATAGAATAGAATAGAATAGAATAGAATAGAATAGAATAGAATAGAATAGAATAGAATAGACCAGGTTGGAAGAGACCTTCAAGATCATCTAGTCCAACCCATCTCCCAACACCATCTAATCAACTAAACCACGTCACCAAGCACCTCATCCAGTCTCCTCTTAAACACCTCCAGTGATGGTGACTCCACCACCTCCCTGGGCAGCACATTCCAATGGCCAATCTCTCTTTCTGGGAAGAACTTCTTCCTAACCTCCAGCCTAAACCTGCCCTGGCACAGCTTGAGACTGTGTCCTCTTTTTCTGGTGCTGCTTGCCTGGGAGAAGAGACCATCCCACACCTGTCCACAACCTCCCTTCAGGTAGCTGTACATAGTAAGAACCCCTGAACCTCCCCTTCTCCAGGCTAAGCAACCCCAGCTCCCTCAGCCTCTCCTCACAGGGCTGTGCTCCAGACCCCTTCCCAGCTTTGTTGCCCTTCTCTGGACACCTTCCAGAAACTCAACATCTTTCCTAAACTGAGGGGCCCAGAACTGGACACAGGACTCAAGGTGTGGCCTAACCACTGCTGAGTACATGAGGAAAGGGAAGAGAGAAGAAAGACAGGGAAATTTCAACAGAGGGAAAGGAAGGAGAAAAGAAACAAATGCAAACGTGTTTCTCTTTGGTAATACAACTTCCACACGAAGGGAATTCAAGTAACTCATTTTATTTTGATTAGAATTTTTCTCCACAAGAAGCTATATGAGGACTTTGAGTACATTTTCAAAGAGCTCTTCACTGTATAAAGTGGCTTTTTGAGCTGATGTTTCAAAAAAGCACAGCTGCCATGGGGCAGCCTCCAGGACACGTTTCAGCCACACATCTGCAGTGAGAACTCATTTTATCAGAGCAGTCACCAGCCATGCGAATCTAACACAGGATCTGCCATAAGTCGCAGCACAAACATTGATTTGTGCCAATCAATAACAAGTAACTGCTTAAAAGCATGGCAGGAACTGACCTGTGAGGGGAAGGAGAGATTTTATTCCAGGAGAGACGTTAGGTTTACCACCACCAGCTTTTCTGAGTGCGAACGGAGCGGTAGGATTGCAGCTCCACACATTCTAGGAAGGGCAGTAAAGGCTGAAAGTTCCTCTGTAGGAAGGAGATCAAATGTTATCAGTGGCTCTTAATAAGGTTGCTCTGAGAAAGAGCAGATGGTTTTACACAACTGGCCTTACAGCAATGCTGGCAGGGCCGGGGCGGGGGGGGGGGGGGGAAGCAATTTTGGCTAGAATTTGTGTAACTTTCCACATTAATTCGGTGTGGCCATGCTTGTACTGCTCCTTCATTCGTTTCCCATGAACATCAGAGTGATCAAATTTTCCCCACAGAAATTCCTGCAGAAGGCCCATTTTCAGCTTGCTTTCTCACATGCTCGGCAGCGATGCCTTTTAAAGTTGCTCCCAGAGTTTTACAGTCTGATGTGAAACCGGCTCTTGGCTTAGGACAAGCAGGCAAAAGTCTTTCAAAGCCCCTTACCAGAGCCATGGTGTTGCAGCTTTTGAGCTCATAGGGTCTTATGTTACCTCTTGAAATAAGGATCCACAGCAATGTTTATCCTGTGTGACTGTGATCACAGAAAAGGAAAAGAAACCCTGCCCTTTTCTGACGAATTTCACATGAAGCAGTGGGGGAATGATGCTTTAGGTATGGTCTGGCTCACCAGGAATGGGGGTGGGGGAAGGTGAGGGGTATTTTATTCTTTGAACTTGTTCAGCAAGTTAATCTGTGTTGGACTTGCTGAGCTTTGAGGTCTCTTCCAACCGTGGTGATTCTGTGATTCTGTGTGTGATTCTGAATTCTCTGCTGCCTTTGTCAAGCTGCAGCAGCTCGATGAGGACATGCTCTCTACAACTACCTGAGGGGTGGTTGTAGCCAGGAAGGGGTTGGCCTCTTCTCTCTAGCAACCAGCACCAGAACAAGGGGACACAGTCTCAAGCTGCACCAGGGGAAGTTTAGGCTGGAGGTGGGGAGAAAGTTCTTCACCGAGAGAGTGATTCGCCATTGGAATGTGCTGCCCGGGGAGGTGGTGGAGTCACCGTCCCTGGAGGCGTTCAAGAGGGGACTGGATGTGGCACTTGGTGCCATGGTCTAGTCGTGAGGTCTGTGGTTACAGGTTGGACTCGATGATCTTCGAGATCTCTTCCAACCTTGGTAATACTGTGATACTGTGTGATACTGTAATTAGCACAGCGCAGAGGGAAATACATTATAAACCTTGGAACCAAGCACAGCTAATCACAGAACCACAGGCTGGTAGGGGTTGGAAGGCACCTACAGACATCATCTAGTTCAGCTCCCCTGTTAAAGCAGGCTCCCCTAGATTGGGCTGCAGAGGAATGAGTCCAGGCAGGTTTCGAAAGTCTCCAGAGAAGGATGCTCCACAACATCTTTGGGCAGCCTGGCCCAGTGCTCCAGATAACCTCAATGAAAAGAAGTTTTCCCATATGTTTAAACAGAACCTCCTGTGTTCTGTTTTGTGCCCACTGTCCCTTGTTCTACCCCTGGGCACCACTGAAAGAGCCCAGCCCCATTCTCTTGACCTCCACTCATCAGATACTGATAAGCATTTCTAAGATCCCCTCTCAGTGTTCTCTTTTCCAGGCCAAAGAGTCCAAGGTCTCTCAGCCTCTCCTCGTAAAAGAGATGCTCCAGTCCCCTCAACAGCTTTGTGGATCTCTGTTGGACTTTCTCTAGTATTTCCCTGTCTCTCTTAAACTGGGGAGCCCAGAAATGGACACGATATTACAGCTGTGGCCTCACCAGGGCAGAGTAGAGGAGGAGGTGAACCTCTCACAATGTCTTGGCCACACTCTTTTTAATGCACCCCAGAATACTGTTGGCCTTCTTGGCCACAAGAGTACACTGCTGTCTCTGACCACCAGAGTACACCACTGACTCATGGTGAACTTGTTTTTCACCAGCACTCCCAGAGTGCTTTCTAGCAGGTCAGCTCCTAACCTGTACTGGTGCAGGGGGTCATTGATCCCCAGGCGCAGGACTCTGCAATCGCTCTTGTTGAACTTCTTGAGGTTTCCCTCTGCCCTACTCTCCAGCCTGTCCAGGTCTCAACAAATGGCAGCACAACCACTCCTCCCAGTTTTGCATCACCAGCAAATTTGCTGAGAGTAGTTCAACAACCTCGACAGGCTGGACAGATGGGCAGAGTCCAAGGGCAGGAGATTGAACACATCCAAGTGCAGGGTTCTGCACACTGGCCACAACAGCCCCATGCAGTGCTACAGGCTGGGGTCAGAGTGGCTGGAGAGCAGCCAGGCAGAGAGGGACCTGGGGGTACTGGTCGATGGTAGGCTGAACATGAGCCTGCAGTGTGCCCAGGAAGCCAAGAGGGCCAATGGCATCCTGGCCTGCATCAGGAACAGTGTGGCCAGCAGGAGCAGGGAGGTCATTCTGCCCCTGTACACTGCACTGGTTAGGCCACACCTTGAGTCCTGTGTCCAGTTCTGGGCCCCTCAGTTTAGGAACTGTTGAGTTGCTGGAAGGTGTCCAGAGAAGGGCAACAAAGTTGGTGAGGGGTTTGGAGCACAGCCCTGTGAAGAGAGGCTGAGGGAGCTGGGGTTGCTTAGCCTGGAGAAGAGGAGACTCAGGGGTGACCTAATTGCTCTCTACAACTCCCTGAAGGGAGGTTGTAGCCAGGTGGAGGTTGGTCTTTTCTCCCAGGCAACCAGCATCAGAACAAGAGGACACAGTCTCAAGCTGTGCCAGGGCAGGTTTAGACTGGATGTTAGGAAGAAATTCTCTACAGAGAGAGTGATTGCCCATTGGAATGGGCTGCCCGTGGAGGTGGTGGAGTCACCTTCATTGGAGGTGTTCAGGAGGAGACTTGATGGGGTGCTTGGTGCCATGGGTTAGTTAATTAGATGGTGTTGGATTGGTTGATGGGTTGGACACAATGATCTTGAAGGTCTCTTCCAACCTGCTGTATTGTATTGTATTGTATTGTATTGTATTGTATTGTATTCTATTCTATTCTATTCTATTCTATTCTATTCTACTCTATTCCATTCTAACAATATTTCAACTCCAAAACAATCCATAAGAATGCAACTCCCTAATGGGAGGGGAAAGAGAACAGAATAATTTTGAACAAGGTTTGCTTTGAAAAGAAACAGAATTTAGTGAAGAAATGGATCAAGTGATGGAGCAGGAAGCAGGGCTAAGTCACCAATTAATCTCTCATTTGTAACTTCATAAAAATATCTCATTTGCATGACCTAACCTGGCAAGTCCTCAGGGTGAGTAACCTTTCTTTATATACATAGCAGGGGCTAGGAGATCTTCCTGGCATGAATCCAATCTCCTTACAGGTGTGTCTGCAAGTCTCAAAAGGATTATTTTAGCTTCCACCAGTGCATGAATCAGCAATGGAGACTGACAAAACAGCTTTGTGCCCTTCCTTGTGTTGGTTGTCTTCAGGAACATGAGTCTGCAGTGTGCCCAGCTGGCCAAGAAGGCCAATGGCATCCTGGCCTGTATCAGGAACAGTGTGGCCAGCAGGAGCAGAGAGGTCATTGTGCCCCTGTACTCAGCACTGGTTAGGCCACAGCTTGAGTCCTGTGTCCAGTTCTGGGCCCCTCAGTTTAGGAAGGACATTGAGACTCTTGAAGGTGTCCAGCGAAGGGCAACAAAGTTGGTGAGTGGTTTGGAACACAAGCCCTATGAGGAGAGGCTGAGGGAGCTGGGGTTGCTTAGCCTGGAGAAGAGGAGGCTCAGGGGTGATCTTATTGCTGTCTACAACTCCCTGAAGGGAGGTTGTTGACAGGTGGGCGTTGGTCTCTTTTCCCAGGCAACCAGCACCAGAACAAGAGGACACAGCCTCAAGCTGTGCCAGGGGAAGTTTAGGCTGGATGTTAGGAAGAAGTTCTGTACAGAGAACCCACTGGAATGTGCTGCCCAGGGAGGTGGTGGAGTCACCATCATTGGAGGTGTTCAGGAGGAGACTTGATGGGGTGCTTGGTGCCATGGGTTAGTTGATTAGGTGGTGTTGGATGATAGGTTGTACACGATGATCCCGAAGGTCTCTTCCAACCTGGTTAATTCTATTCTATTCTATTCTATTCTATTCTATTCTATTCTATTCTATTCTATTCTATTCTATTCTATTCTATTCTATTCTATCCTATCCTATCCTATCCTATCCTATCCTATCCTATCCTATCCTATTCTAACCTATTCTATTCTAACCTACTCCACCCAGACCCAAGAGATCATCTGCTCCAACTGCAGCTTCCAGCCACTGTGAGATTAAGGTGGATTTCAAGCTACAATCAGGGGGTGTAAAGATACATTCCAGTAAGCATTCCAGATCTCACTGAGCTGAGTTCACTGGGAAAAAATCTTGGATCAAGCCAGCATTAAAGGGATCACTTTAAAAAGAAGCAAAATACAGGCTTAGCATCAGGAAATATTTGCTAGCAGGGAGCTTTGTTTGAAAGTGCAGCTTTCTCCCAAAGGAAGAGACAGGGCTTCCAGGACTGCAGTCAGTTAAAACTACACCTGACAAAAGCCCTGAAGAGTAATTTGCTTATACTGGCTGGATGGGATAAGAAGTCTTTTTCCACTTTTAAATTTCAATTATTCCTCTTCAACCTTGGTTGTTTTTTTTCCCCTCTGTATGCTGGCTCCCCTCAGCTGGGTACTGCAGGGATGAATTTCAGCTGAAGGAACACAGAAGAGTGGAAAGGGCAGAGAGTCTGGGAAGCAAATGCCTTTCCAAGGCTGGATAAATTAATTTCTAATTTAATTATCAGCTTAATATTAAGCATTCAAATGCAATAACTCTCTCTGCATCCTGCAACCTTCTATTTTGCAGGCACTATCTGCCTTAAAACTGCAGCTCTAATGCTGTTAGCAGATGGATGTGTGTTATTGCAGTATAGGGAACTGGAAATTCTCCATATACCAAGCTATAAATATTTCTTTGACATTTATTATCCTCACTTGAGTTCAGGTGCTAAAATACTTGGACTGGATTCATGTTTGTAGCAGAAAAAGTCAATCTTGGATCTTACCTTGTTGCTGGCTGAATTATTAAGAACAGACAGAGACAGCAGGGAAAGGGAGTCCCTCACTTAGCAGAGGTCATGCAGCCTTTGAATCAAATTAGCTGAAGTTTTGACTCACTTAATGATACCAGTTCTCAAACACTCCTGCTCAGACAATATGATAGATCACTTCACCAGGGTTTTTCTTATTCTCCCTCTCTCTCTATCTCTGGCTGGGTTTCTTGGCTTTTTTTAGGTTGTTCCCCCCTCTCTCCTCCCCCTTTTCTTGTGCTTCTTGGTGTGTGTGCAGTAGGATTGCATTCACAGCCATGAATATGAATCCCAGTTTTGCCAGCTGTGTTAGATTGTAAACTCTGAGTCCTATGAATCTCAATTTTGATTGCCCTAAGGGAAGTGTTGGATTATGTAAACCAGGAGATAATGGCCCCTATAAAATCCTTCCAATAAAATAAAACCAAGGTGTGTGTGTCATGGTGGATTAACAGACTTGCCTTTCTCCTTGTTGCTTTTGGTTGTTTTGTTTGGGTTTTTTTTTTCTCCCCTTTTTTATTTCTATTTCAGGCTCCTGGTTGCAGTTCACTTGAAGCATGTTCCACAGGGGGGAAAGGGACAATAAGGTCATGGAATCATAGAAGCAATAAGGTTGGAAAAGACCTCAAAGATCATCAAGTCCAACCTGTCACCCAACACCTCATGACTACTAAACCATGGCACCAAGTGCCACATCCAGTCCCCTCTTGAACACCTCCAGGGACAGTGACTCCACCACCTCCCTGGGCAGCACATTCCAACAGCTAAAATCTTTCTCTGTGAAGAACTTTCTCCTCACCACGAGTCATTTGTGAATGACAGAAATGTGTGATGACTTTTGAGATGGTAAGTCATCTCCTGGAGGTGACAATTCACTTGAAGAGAAATAGTGAACTCTCTGTGGGATCGTCCTCAGCAGCTTCCCAGGTAGGAAAGAGCAGCTGTTTGAAACAGCATGGCAATGTCATGCTGCCAGAGTCAGTGTCCTGACTTGGCATTTGTCCAGGACAAAATAGTGACTATCTCTGCCCCTCAAAAGCTAAGGAGTAGAGAATCATAGAATCAAGAAGGTTGGAAAAGACCTCAGAGATCATCAAGTCCAACCTCTCACCCAACACCTCATGACTAACTAAACCATGGCTTCAAGTGCCACCTCCACTCCCCTCTTGAACACCTCCAGGGATGGTGACTCCATCACCTCCCTGGGCAGCACATTCCAATGGCCAACAACTCTCTCTGGGAAGAACTTTCTCCTCACCTCCAGCCTAAACTTCCCCTGGCACAGCTTGAGACTGTGTCCTCTTGTTCTGGTGCTGATTGCCTGGGAGAAGAGACCAACCCCCTCCTGGCTACAACCTCCCTTCAGGTACTTTTAGAGAGCAAGAAAGTCTCCCCTGAACCTCCTCTTCTCCAGGCTAAGCAACCCCAGCTCCCTCAGCCTCTCCTCAGAGGGCTTGTGTTCCAAACCCCTCACCAGCTTTGTTGCCTTTCGCTGGACACCTTCAAGAGTCTCAATGTCCTTCCTAAACTGAGAGGCCCAGAACTGGACACAGGACTCAAGGTGTGGCCTAACCAGTGCTGAGTACAGGGCACAATGACTTCCCTGCAGAGCAAGACATTTACTGCTTGCAGGGAGTCTGTCCACGCTTTGAGGAGTTATTCCACCCGCTACCCATGTGGTCAAGCTCAAGGGCTCAGTTCTCAGATCTGTAATTTCATCTATTATAAAGCCAGAAAGGACTTTAATGATCACTTGATCTGGTCCTTCCTCCCACACTGTGCATGCCAAATAATGTCACCATGCAAATCCTGCCTAAAATGCATTAACTTGTAGGGGTTTAAACTTGTTTCTTGTTGTGAAGACTCAAGTGATGGAGAATTTACTACATCCTCGAGTGGTTTTCTTGCAAAGGTTAATTACTTGTAGGCCCCTCCAAGGGGACCTTGCCAGGCTTAAAAAGGGGAAGTAGGGTGACTGAAATAATCAAATGCCTACCTAAAACTCGTAGGCAGAATAGTGGAGGCTGAGACAGAGCTTCTGTGGTTGAGACTTAGTATGTTCAAAGATCTTGTCCAAGCAGCTTGAGATACAGGGGAGATCAAGTTCTAAATATCCTATTCAATATCTTTATTGATGATCTGGATGAGGGGATTGAGTCCACAATTAGTAAGTTTGCAGATGACACCAAGTTGGGGGAAGGTGTTTATCTGTTAAAGGGTAGGAGAGCTCTGCAGAAGGATCATGACAGGCTGGAGAGATGGGCAGAGTCCAACAGGATAGCATTCAACAAGTCCAAGTGCTGGGTGGTGCACTTGGATCACAACAACCCCAAGCAGTGCTACAGGCTGGGGTAGGAGTGGCTGGAGAGCAGCCAGGCAGAAAGGGACCTGGGGTTACTGGTTGACAGTAGGCTGAACATGAGCCTGCAGTGTGCCCAGGTGGCCAAGAGGGCCAATGGCTTCCTGGCCTGTATGAGGAATAGTGTGGCCAGCAGGAGCAGGGCCTACATTCTGCCATGTACTCAGCACTGGTTAGGTCACACCTTGAGTCCTGTGTCGAGTTCTGGGCTCCTCAATTTAAGATGGACATTGAGACACTTGAACCAGAGAAGGGCAACGAGGCTGGGGAGAGGCCTTGAGCACAGCCCTGTGAGGAGAGGCTGAGGGAGCTGGGGTTGCTTAGCCTGGAGAAGAGGAGGCTCAGGGGAGACCTTATTGATGTCTCCAACTACCTGAAGGGAGGTTCTAGCCAGGAGGGGGTTGGTCTCTTCTCCCAGGCAACCAGCTCCAGAGCAAGAGGACACAGTCTCAAGCTGTGCCAGGTGAGGTTTAGGCTGGAGGTGAGGAGAAAGTTCTTCCCAGAGAGAGTAATTTGCCATTGGATTGTGCTGCCCAGGGAGGTGGTTGAGTCACCATCCCTGGAGGTGTTCAAGAGGGGAGTGGACATGGCACTTGGTGCCATGGTTTAGTAGTCCTGAGGTCTTGGGTGCCAGGTTGGACTAGATGATCTTTGAGGTCTTTTCCAACTTTATTGATTCTATGATTCTATAATTATTAATTATGAACATAACCATTTTTCTCCAAGCTCCCCACCTCACACAGTGCACAAATGGATGGTGCTTTGGTGAAGGAAGAGGGATGTGTAATGAAAAAAAGCTGTTGTCTGGCAGGCCTTGCACAACTGCTGAGGAAGACAGGTCCTGCAAAATAAATGAGACTTAGGGAATTAAAAGCAAGAAGATGAAAGAGGAATTGTAGATCATGCTATGTCTTAGACAACTGAGAGCCATGCTGAAAGAACTAGAGTCCAGCCTTGCATTTACCTCTGAGCTCCTGAGCAATGCCTGTTAAATCCCTCCAGCTGGGGTTGTTTGGGGGTGGTCAGTGAGTGAGCATTCCTCCTCCCTCTTTGTCACGAAGATGAGAGGCCAGGCACAGTTTGCAGAGAGGAAGGTTGAGTCAGTGGGATCTGGACTTTGAGGCTGAGGCTGGGCCATGAAAGGACTCAGCTATTTACATTACACTGGGCTCCCAGCTTGGCACTCACGTGGTCATGGAGAACATGGTGAAAAGCCTGCCCACGGACTAACAGCTCTGCCTTCACACAGGGGCTGAGGAGTGATCAGCGGCACAGGGCTGGGGACCACACACCGAACAATGGAGTTTCAACCCGAACACTGGAAAACTTGTCAGTAACTGAACACCATGCTCTGAGTGGGGGCATCTTCAGAGAGGAGACGATGTGACCTCATAATAAAAGACTGCAGCATAGGCATGTTACATCAGTCACCTTAGCTGGAGTGTTCCCTTTGTGGTGCCAAACCCTGCAATTGCACCATTTTTGTAATCAGTTGGGCTTGTGGTGGTAAACCAGTGTAGCTCCTTTCTAAAGCACACATGTTTGACTGAACCAGTGACAAATCATATGCTTTGATGTATGGAGGGACCTCTGGATTAAATTGCTCATAGCCATGCTCTTTGGTGAGCTGCAGAATAGTCACACAAGGGTTTAGAGTAGTTTCGTTATTGTTTCAAACCAGTTCACTCTAAGCTGATGCAAATTTCCTCCAAACATCTCTCCCAGGAGAGACTTTGTGGGAGATTTCCAAAGGCACAGACAGCAGTTCAGGCATTTAACTCTGTGTGAGCTGGCAACACACAGGTTTCATAAACAGGCTGACCTTTCCTTGCTTCCTCTGCACCCACCTATAATTGCTCAGCCGTTCCCAAACTCTTTCAGACCTACTTGTTTCATCCCATTATCTTCAGGAGGAAAGCAAGGAGCCATTCATTAATGCAAAATTCCCTTTACAGTAGAAAAACTTCACCTTAGACACATTCCTCAAACATGAATGAGTCTCTGCCATCATGAACCTATTTTAGCTGTCTCTTCCCTAATTGGCCCTCTGTGTATCTTTCTTTTCCCCTCCTTAATTTCCCTGATGTTCTCTTTGTTTTTAATTCATGATGCCAGCCCAGCCATCTGGAAAGAGAAACAGGAGGGAGAGCTTACAGAGAAACAAACGTTGTGCTCTTCTCCCCCTGCAGTATTCTGAAAGCCACCACGATTAAAAAGAAAAAGAAAAAAAACGTGTGCCATCAGGTTTCCTTATCAGCAGTGAATGCTTTTCACTCAGTGCCTGTCATTCTAGAACATGAAAGGACTTCACTCAACACCCCGAGGCCGCAGATGGGCTTCTGAGACACAGAGAACGCTGGTGGGGGCTAGGCTAGGAGTGGCAGAGGCAGAAATAAAGCTCAGGTCACCTGGCTTCCAGATCCCTGCTCCCAGATACATAGCAGGCAGCAGTGGGTCCCTCAGTTCACAGCTTTGGAAGTTAATTTTTCATTCTTTCTGGAATGATTTACTTCCCAGTTTGGAGATGTGCATGGTGCATGCTCTGTGGTGGGTTGAAGTTTCCCTCCCCCCCCCCAGCATTAACTTTGCCAGACCAACTCAGTTAGAAGCAAATGAAGCTGTATTTACAAGCAAGATCTGCACTCTGCCATGGAATGCAATGGATGTGTACAAAACACACAGGAGTTACAATATTGTACAGATATTTACAATCAGCAAACAACACACAATCCCCCAGGTCAGAGACCAGGGAATCCATTCCACTCTCCCCTCCCCCCCCCAACCTCCCTGTCCCAAGAGAGAACAGAAGGGAGAGAGAAGCAGTAGGTTAGATTTAGCCAAGGCCAGCCAAAGCAGGCAGATTCTCTCCCCTGAGCAAAGGGAAAACAGCAGAGAATCAGAAGAGAACAGAGAGAGTTGTTATGGTACAGATCCTCTCATTCATAGAACCACAGAATCAATAAGGTTGGAAAAGACCTCAAAAATCATCAAGTCCAACCTGTCACCCAACAATATCTAATCAACTAAACCATGGCACCAAGTGCCACATCCAATCCCCTCTTGAACACCTCCAGGGATGGTGACTCCACCACCTTCCTGGGCAGCACATTCCAAGGGCTAACAACTCTCTCTGGGAAGAACTTTCTCCTCACCTCCAGCCTAAACCTCCCCTGGCACAGCTTGAGACTGTGTCCTCTTGTTCTGGTGCTGGTTGCCTGGGAGAAGAGACCAACCCCAACCTGGCTGCAACCTCCCTTCAGGTAGTTGTAGACAGCAATAGGGTCTCCCTGAGCCTCCTCCTCTCCAGGCTAAGCAACCCCAGCTCCCTCAGCCTCTCCTCACAGGGCTGTGCTCAAGGCCTCTCCCCAGCCTCGTTGCCCTTCTTTGGACACATTCAAGTGTCTCAATGTCCTTCTTAAACTGAGGGGCCCAGAACTGGACACAGGACTCAAGGTGTGACCTAACCAGTGCTGAGCACAGGGCACAATGACTTCCCTGCTCCTGCTGGCCACACTATTCCTGATGCAGGCCAGGCTGCCATTGGTCTTCTTGGCCACCTGGGCACACTGCTGGCTCATGTTCAGCCCAGATGACTTTTTTTGGAGCAATCTTTTGTTTGCCTTCTCACACCCAGTAGTAGTGATTTATTTATGGTTTTCTACTTTTCTGCTCAAAAACTGCAAGCAAATTTTAGAGGCCTAGCCTAAAACCACCCCAATGTTTACAAGTGCACGTGTGTACACACACACACACACAGAGACTCACACAGAGGCACACACACACTCACATACACACTCTCACACTCCTTTGTCAGGGTTTAATGATACTGAAAGAGTTTATTTTGTCACCCACCAGTGCTAGGATTACCAGATACTGCCCATGATAGTGTTTCACATTCCATTGTTTCAAGCCCCATATTCCTCATGGATCAGGACACTGCTGCTCCTGTGCTTTCCCACCAGCATCCAGATGGGAATTTATTATCTACCACAAACACCCACGAAGACTCTTCTGCTTGTCTATCATCACTGCTCAAGGATGTGACCAGCCAGCTGGGACAGGGCTGGTAGCCTGATACTTGTCTGTCCTGCTGGGGTGCTGGCAGCTGGTGGGGCTCCTGCCCTAATGACTTCAGGGGAAGGCTGATCCATACTTATTTCCATTTATCCTCAGGCATAAGTGGAAGTGAAGCTGCATCCCCCAAAATCCCCCTGAACTCCAGGCTGAGAACAGAGAGTGCATGGAGTGAAGTGCTCCACCTGAGGAAAATTCACTGTGTCCACACTTTCTAATGTAAAAGCTGCCAAATTCAGGTCGAACTGGGGGACTGGAACTCTAGTGTGATGGCTTTTAGTGGGATGAATTCTACCTGGGGGTGCTGATTGACAGCCACCTGAACATGAGCCAGCAGTGTGCCCAGGTGGCCATGAAAGCCAATGGCATCCTGGCCTACATCAGGAACAGTGTGGCCAGCAGGAGCAGGGAGGTCATTGTGCCCCTGTACTCTGCATTGGTTAGGCCACACCTTGAGTCCTGCGTCCAGTTCTGGGCCCCTCAGTTTAAGAAGGACATTGAGACATTTGAATGTGTCCAAAGAAGGGCAACGAGGCTGGGGAAGGGTTTGGAGCACAGTCCTGTGAGGAGAGGGTGAGGGAGCTGGGGTTGCTTAGCCTGGAGAAGAGGAGGCTCAGGGAGACCTTCTTGCTCTCTACAACTCCCTGAAGGGAGGTTGTAGCCAGGTGGGGTTGGTCTCTTTTCCCAGACAACCAGCGCCAGGCAAGAGGACACAGTCTCAAGCTGTGCCAGGGGAGGTTTAGGCTGGAGGTGAGGAGAAAGTTCTTCCCAGAGAGAGTTGTTAGCCCTTGGAATGTGCTGCCCAGGGAGGTGGTGGAGTCACCATCCCTGGAGGTGTTCAAGAGGGGATTGGACGTGGCACTTGGTGTCATGGTTTAGTCATGGGGTCTTGGGTGACAGGTTGGACTTAATGATCTTTGAGATCTCTTCCAACCTTGGTGATTCTGTGATTCTCTTTCCTCCAGCAATACACAGGTTCCACATGGCAGTTTTTCTGATACATTTCTGGTGCAGTGGTTTGCAAGGAGGGAACCCATACCCAGGAGAACACTCACAGGCAATTCTCTCCATGAAGTAAAATCAGAATCTGTTATTGTTAAGTGATGGTGTTCTTCAAATGCAACTATATTCTCTGCAGCTAGGAAAAGGCTTTGCCTGGGCTGGGGACAGTGCATTCTCTACCCAGACATAAGGATGAAATTTGCTAATGACAGGGAAATGGCTCTCAGGAGTCCACAGCCCCCCTTTTGTATTACACCAGGGGGGATGATTTACTTTCAGTGCATGACAGGTCCCACAGAGGGAATTATGCTGCTAACTTCTAAACCAAAATTAATATGATGATATAAACAAAGCACACTGTTTCCTGTCTGCACAGTGCAGGAAGGTGGAAAGTAAAAAAGTCTCACTCATCTTCTATTTTCCAGTTAACAGGCCTTGCAACCTGGCTGCTCTCTACTTCCATCTTCTGTGCAGCCATCTCTGCACACAGAGGTCACACAGGTTCAGCAAATCAGTTTAGAAACTTGCATAACTATATGGAGCCTTTGCATGGTGTTAGTGTAATCAGTGAATAATCAGGGCAAGTTAAACAGAGAAAAGTTACTTTTCAACCTTTTCACTTTTGCCTGGACTTAGTTAAACAGATACAACTTCTGAGAGTAGAGGTGGCCCATACACCAGCATTTCACTTTTGATTCCAAGGCAGGAGAGTAGAGCGCTCTTCTTTAGCGTCCCAAGTAGCCTTGCCTGCAAGAGCAGAGTGATGAAGTAGATGTACTCAGCACTGGTTAGGCCACACCTTGAGTCCTGTGTCCAGTCCTAGGCCCCTCAATTTAAGAAGGACATTGAGACACTTGAATGTGTCCAGAGAAGGGCAACGAGGCTGGGGAGAGGTTTGGAGCACAGCCTTGTGAGGAAAGGCTGAGGGAGCTGGGGTCGTTTAGCCTGGAGAAGAGGAGGCTCAGGGAGACCTTCTTGCTGTCTACAACTCCCTGAAGGGAGGTTGTTGACAGGTGGGCGTTGGTCTCTTTTCCCAGGCAAACAGCACCAGAACAAGAGAACACTGTCTCAAGCTGTGCCAGGGGAAGTTTAGGCTGGAAGTGAGGAGAAAGTTCTTCCCAGAAAAAATAATTGGCCATTGGAATGTGCTGCCCAGGGAGGTGGTGGAGTCACCGTCCCTGGAGGTGTTCAAGAGGGGACTGGATGTGGCACTTGGTGCCATGGTTTAGTTAGTCATGAGGTGTTGGGTGATAGGTTGGACTTGATGATTCCTGAGGTCTTTTCCAACCTTGGAAGAGACCTTCAAGATCATTGTGTCCAACCTATCATCCAACACCACCTAATGCAACCAAGCACCGTATCCGGTCTCTTCCTGAACACTTCCAATGAAGGTGACTCCACCACCTCCACGGGCAGCACATTCCAATGGGCAATCACTCTCTCTGTATAGAACTTCTTCCTAACATCCAGTCTAAACCTCCCCTGGTGCAGCTTGAGACTGTGTCCTCTTGTTCTGGTGCTGGCTGCCTGGGAGAAGAGACCAACCTCCACCTGTCCACAGCCTCCCTTCAGGTAGTTGTAGAGAGCAATAAGGTCACCCCTCAGTCTCCTCTTCTCCAGGCTAGGGACAAGAAAAAGGAGCAGAGAAGTTAGACTTAGCCAAGGCCAGCCAAAAGCACACGGATTTTCTCTCCCAAGCGAAGCAAAACAGCCAGAGATCAGAAGAGATGAGAAAAGGGCAAAATTGTTATGATGCAGCTCCTCTTATTCCAGATATTTACCCAATGAACTCTTGAAGGTCTCTTTCAACGTCTCTTTCAACCTGGTGTATTGTATTGTGTTTTGTGTTCTTCTTTTACACCCAAAAGTGATTTATTTAGGTTTTTCTACTTTTCTGCTCAGAATCTGTAACTCCATTTTAAAGGCATAGCCTGAAAACAAGCCAAATTGGGTTCCTCCTCACCCAGCCTGGCTCTGCTGCTTAGCAGTTTCTGAGGGCAGCCAGTCCTCTTTTAAGCTCAACCACACTAAATTAGGAGCTGGTTTACAGATCTACTCGGGGCTTATTTTCCATTATATTAACACTTCAAAATCCTCCATCTGCTTACAAGATGAGTGTGAGAGAAGACGAGGAGAAACACAGCTGGCCCAGAGTGGGGGAAAAAAATGTACATGTAAAGAGCCTCAGCCCCTCCCCAAATGGCTTTTTGGCGGCGCTTGGTGACGCTCTGGATAGTTTCAGCTCTCGCTTACAGAAAAGCTCATCGTGCCCAATTTAACTGTTACAATAAAATAATAGACTGGGACTTGCTGCCAGCCCACTTTCCTGCTGCTGAAAATCCACTGGCACCCACAATTAAAAGGAAGAGAAAGAAAGGGCCTATAAACAGTCCTCAGGAGAAACCGATCCGCTGTGCTTAAGTGCGAGGATGCTAGAAGCCGCAAAGAAAAGCTGTTTTCCTCTGTCCCATGCTTTAATAGCTCCTCCTGATCCTTTTTCTCCACAGACAAACATTTTATTGCTTAAAGCCTTGAACTTTTTTCCTTTGTGGAGCATGCAAAGAGCCAGATTCAGGGATATAGTCCAGAAGTGATTGCAGTAGTTTGCACAGTTTCTTTGCCATGTGATCTTCAATTACATGCCCCAGAAAGCATATCCTTCCACGGCTCACTGCTAATTTCTTCCTTGACCTGAAACAGACCAGCCTGCAGTTTCTTACAGTGCTTTAATCCACCTTAGCCGGGAACCTGGAGGCACAGGAGGTGCCACTCTCAGCCAGTGGCAGGCCTTGGTAGCTTGCAGCCAGATTACAGCCACCATTTGTTGCCACACAGTTTAGATTGTTCCTAGTGATATCCCAGGAGCCAGATGAGAAGAGGATGCATTGCCCTTCCAAGCTCCACCTATTGAAATAAATCCTAAGCACACACCTAAACAAGCAGCTTGCAGCAGATTTTATAGAGATTTAGAGTATGACGTGTGCTTTCTGGGATCCCATCAGCTCAGCTTTCACCGACTGTGCCCAAGGGCTCTTGACCTTGGCTCCTTTTTGACTAGGGTTAGAAACCTAAGATGTAGCATCTCCCAAAGGCCACCAATTAATGGCTCAGTAAACTGTGCAGTCCTGCAACTCTTCATCTTCTTTTTGAATGAGTAACGATATCACAGACAATCATGACATTTAAATGCTCATATTTAATGTAAGGTATCACTTGGTTGAACTAAAGCAGGCAATTTACCTCTCCAAGCATGCTGTCTGCTGACTCCTATGGGTATCTCCCACTCAGACATGTCCAAGTCTTACTTCTGAGTTTTTCTTGGCAAATGGGAAAAGGAAGTCTTGCTTTCCAGTTTTCCAGTACAAGCTGAGGTGGTGTGGACCAGAACAAGAGAGACACAGATGCACTGAAGCATGCTCGTTGCACCCTTCCTTCATCTTGCTTCTGTCTCTGCTGGAAGACTCTTTCCATCCTTCATGCAACAAAATCAGTGCAGGTTTCAGTATGTTGCAGTCTGGCCTCCCAGATCTAGGTAGTTAGTCCCACCTCTTCTTTCCAGCTCTGCCTCCTCTCTTCTACGTGTGCAGGTTAGAAGAAGATGTTAGTTCAGGCTCCCTTCAAGGTTTATTCAACCCAGAAGACTGTAAAATGTGTTTTACATATTACATTTCATTACATATGAATCTTTTTTCCCCCTGTAACTCAGAATGAAACAAAGCTTAATCAGCAAATATTTTCACCAAGCTCTCTCACAGTTGAAAACAAAGACCATCTCTTCAGCTGGTCTGGAGTCCAGCCCAGAGGCATCCTCCTTTTGAAGATGCAATGAATACAAAGTGTCTGGCATGCACCTGAAAGCTGGTACTTTCTTCCAGGCTTCAATTTCAGGAAATAACTAGGGAGAGCACTTCTTGCCCTTAGTAATTCCCCATGCTCATTACAGGGTTTCATGTCTGGGTGAAGGCTACGAAGGATTATGGACAACTTGAAACACTGAAACCAGAAGTGCCTCAGGCACCAATTTTCCCTTCCAACTAATCCATCACTCCTGCTGTGATTTCAGCAGAGTGATATAGTAACCTGTCTTCTTAGAAGGAAGGATGGACTACTGCTGTCTTCTATATTCTGTTGAATTATAACACTTTCCCTTTTCATCTGGCTTTTCATCACAGACTTAAGTGTTTTTCTTTCTGTGTATACAACTGTGCAGGTTTCTCATTTGTTATCTACACGGGAATGGCCACACTGAGCCCATCTGAAATCCTCCCTTTCCACTCCCATAGGTCCTTCTAGGGAGCAAAGTTTTCCTAATATTTAACAGACTCTCAGTTCCTCACCAAAGCCTCACCACCAACTCCATCTGAGCTCACTACAGAAAAGGGCTTCATGCAAAAGTGCTGCCTTCCCTTTCATTTCCAGCCTTCTCCAGCAGCAGACATCACACTGTCTTGGAACATTCAAGGGCTGGAGGCAGTGTAGTGAAGCACAAAGAACTCAGTTTTTCTGGGCCTTCACTTTGCATGTGTGTCTCAGTCCAGAGAGGGTAAGAGAGTCAGTTCTTATGAATATTCCTGTGTTATGAAATTAGAGGCACAAAAGAGGCCAAAATATCAACAGGCCTCGAGGCTATTTATTAACAGAATAAAGTGGATGGATCAGAAGGAGGGAGAGAGAGAGAAAAAAATACAGAGAGAGCGAAAATACAAAGAAAGAGAGGGAGAAAATACAGAGGGAGAGAGAGAAGAAGGAAAGAGAAGAGGAAAGGAATTATATTACTGCCCCCCAAGATGGTTTGGGTCTGTGGAGGAAGGGTACTGCCACTTTGGCTTGGAGGAGATGTTGGGTCTGTGGAGGAAGGCTGCTGCAGCTTTGGCATGGAGGAGATGTCATCCTTGTTGGCTGTGCTGTCCTCCCCTGGAGGAGGGAGGGAGAGATCCCAGAGTCCAAGTCTAAGTCCTCCTCTGAGCAGCCTCTTCAGCTTCATGAGTTGCAGCAGGCAGAACTTAGAATCAGAATCATAGAATCAGTAAGGTTGGAAAAGACCTGAGAGGTCATCAAGTCCAACCTATCACCCAACACCTCATGACTAAACCATGGCTTCAAGTGCCACATCCAAACCTTTTTAGAACACCTCCAGGGACAGTGACTCCACTACACAGAGAGAGGGTTCCTCCTGGTCTGCTGCCTCCAGGCTCCGTGGTGATGTCTCTGTCCTTTTCTCTCCTGGTATTTTCTTTGTTTTTCTTCAGAGCAGCAGTGCCCAGGTCTTTCCCTTCTCTCCAGCCAGTAGTTGCTCAGGTCTTTTATACAGTTTTTTAGGGATGTGTCCAGGTGGTGAATCCATTGTATCCTTTGCACCATCCTCCCCTCCCAGGGTAGCTGATGGTTAGAGATGATCTTGCCTATGCACACTCCAGAGAGTCCTTATCCAGTGGTGTCTGCCCAATACACATCAGCTATTGTCTGGGCAAGCAGCAAAGGTGATTTTACCTTTGTTGATTCACATCAAGAGAGACAAGATTTAGACTCTTGCAATGTGGTCAAAACAAAGCATTAAAATCAATGGGTATCAATCAGTGTATTGAATATGTGCTTTATACTGGGCAGTGGTAAGTTGCACAGTTCTCACCCTTTGATTAAAGGGTACAGAGCATCTCACATTCTGTGATCACATTACAGATTTTATCAGAGGTGTGCCTCAGTCCAGAGAGGGCAAGAGCCTCAGTTCTTTTGAATATTCCTGTGTTATGAAATTAGAGGCACAGACAAGGCCAAAATATCAACTGCCCTTGAGGCTATGTATTACACAAATAAAGTGGATGGATTAGAAGGAGAGAGAGAGAAAACGGGGCGGGGGGAGGGGAAGGAGAGAGAGAAGAGGAAAGGAATTATATTACCACACCCCTTACCCCCCAAGACAGTTTGGGTCTGTGGAGGAAGGCTGCTGCAGCTTTGGAAGGGTGCTGTGGAGGAAGGCTGCTGCAGCTTTGGCGTGGAGGAGATGTTGTCCTTGTTGGCTGTGTTGTCATCTGAGCAGCCTCTTCAGATCCAGGAGTTGCAGCAGGCACAACTTAGGACATGGAGAGAGGGTTCCTCTTGGTCTGCTTCTTCCAGGCTCCATGGTGAGGTCTCTGTCATTTTTTCTCTCCTGCTATTCTCTCCATTTTTCTTGAGGGCAGCATTGCTCAGGCCTTTTCCTTCTCCTGTGTTTTCCTTCCCAGCAGCGTTGTCCAAGTCTTTTCCTTCTCCTGAGCCAGAAGTTGCCCAGATATTTTATACAGTTTTTAGGTAGCAGTCCAGGTGGTGAATATGCATCTTCAGGAGAGCATGGCTAGCAGTGGCCTCTGCCCATTGTTTCCAGGGCAGCTGCAGTCTGGTGAGCAATCTTTTATCAATGCACCTTCCAGAGAGTGGTCCCAGTGGCGTCTGCACAATACACATCAGCTATTGTCTGGGCAAGCAGCAAAGGTGATTTGGTCTGTGTTGAGTCACATCAAGAGAGACAAGATTTAGTCTCTCAGAAGGTGTCTGTAGGATTTTGAGGGTAATTCCTTAAAGATTTAATATGTCTCTCCTCAAGCAGGATGACGTTGTGTAGCCTTTTGAAGGAGGCAAATAAATGAAGGGTGGAGGCAACATCTTCCCCTTCAAAATGTACATAACTATACAATACAATACAAGACAAGACAAGGTTGAATACACCAGGTTGAAGGAGACCTTCAAGATCATCGTGTCCAACCCATCAAACAATCCAACCCAACCCACCCAACAACTAACCCATGGCACCAAGCACCCCATCAAGTCTCCTCCTGAACACTTCCAATGAAGGTGACTCCACCACCTCCCTGGGCAGCCCATTCCAATGGGCAATCACTCTCTCTGTGTAGAACTTCTTCCTAACATCCAGCCTAAACCTGCCCTGGCACAGCCTGAGACTGTGTCCTCTTGTTCTGGTACTGGCTGCCTGGGAGAAGAGACCAATCCCTGCCTGTCCACAACCTCCTTCAGGTAGCTGTAGAGAGCAATAAGGTCACCCCTGAGCCTCCTCTTCTCCAGGCTAAGCAACCCCAGCTCCCTCAGCATCTCCTCATAGGGCTTGTGTTCCAAACCCCTCACCAACTTCCTTGCCCTTGTCTCCGGACACGAAGCAGAAGGGTTCTCATGTACTCTGTGTTGCAGGTATGTCAGATGGACATGGAAGCTGTTGGTAAGGTGCCCTGCAGCCAGCCAGCTTCCTTCCTGTCATTAGATCTACAGTTTTGCTGGTGGTGCTTTGTGACTCCTTGTGGCAGTTTTAGGCTCTGCCATTAAAATTTAGCTGCAGATTTCGAGGAGAAAGGTAGAAAAATGTAAATAAATCACCACTGGGTGTAAAAAGGAAAACAAAAGATTGTTCTAAATAAATTCATTGGATAAATGGCTGGGATAAGAGGAGCTGTATCATAACAGTTCTTCACATGTCATTTCCATTCCCATTCCTTTCATCTTCTCTTCCAATTTTGGCTGTTACTGCTTTGCCTTGGGAGATAAGGATGCTTCTGGCTGGCCTTGAGATAAGCCTAACCCACAGCTTTCTCCCTCAAACCCTCTTTCTCTCTGGTAGAGGGGAGGTCTGGGCAGGCTCATTTGTTTTAGAATAGGATTGGACAGGATAGGATAGGATAGGATAGGATAGGATAGGATAGGATAGGATAGGATAGGATAGGATAGGATAGAAATAGAATAGAATAGCATAGGAATAGAATAGAATAGAATAGAATAGAATAGAATAGAATAGAATAGAATAGAATAGAATAGAATAGAATAGAATAGAATAGAATAGAATAGAATAGAATAGAATAGAATAAACCAGGTTGGAAGAGATCTTTGAGATCATTGAGTCCAACCTATCACCCAACACCATCTAAACAACTAAACCATGGCACCAAGCACCCCATCCAGTCTCCTGTAAAACACTTCCAGTGATGGTGACTCCACCACCTCCCTGGGCAGCACATTCCAATGGCCAGTCTCTCTTCTGGGAAGAATTTCTTCCTAACATCCAGCCTAAACCTCCCCTGGCACAGCTTGAGACTGTGTCCTCTTGTTCTGGTGCTGCTTGCCTGGGAGAAGAGACCAACCCCCACCTGGATACAACCTCCCTTCAGGTAGTTGTAGAGAGCAACAAGGTCTCCCCTGAGCCTCCTCTTCTCCAGGCTAAGCCACCCCAGCTCCCTCAGCCTCTCCTCACAGAGCTGTGCTCCAGACCCCCTCCCCAGCATTGTTGCCCTTCTCTGGACACCTTCCAGCAACAAAGACATTTTCCTATTCTGGGCAGACCTTCCCTGAGCAACTGTTGATGCATAACACTATAATAATCTCTTCTGTTCACTTCTCACTCTCAGATGCTTGTACCGTGGGTTGAACCTGCTTTCTTACAGGCCCTTTTATGTGCTTCCCTTTATTTGTATTAGGTTCTGTTGCAGAATGGATTTGTGTGCTTTGCCCTGCTTCAGATAGGTGTTTTTTTCACTCTTCACTGAAAACTCTCCAAAGTTTTGCTTGTTCAACAGCTTTGCTGATTACTATGGGAGTTTATAGCTCTAACTCCCTAAGTCTCAGTAAAGACTCACATATCTTGTCTAGAGCTCCATGTCTGTGGCATATTCTTTAATACTTTCCTGCACCTGTTGGATTCTCATGAGAAAAATGAATTTTTCACAAGATGCATTCTTCTGCTGGACACAACAGGTTTCAGTTTGTGCAATGATCCTATCAATTTCTGTGCAGCTGTGAGTCAGACCTAGATGTAACTGAAGATGTATGTATAGGGCATTTGCATCACCAGCAGCAAAAAATGAGCATTATTTTTCAATTAAGAACACTTTCAAGCAGAAATTTCTTGGCACTGGTCCAGTGCTTCGGCTCCTCTCCCAAACAACAAAAATGGTGCTCTAGAAAATGCCACAAGGATTGCACAAAGCTCAAGCCTCAATTGGGATAGTTTCACAGGCTATGGTTTCCTGCTGTCTGCGCTCATTAGCTGTGCCACTTATGCTGTCCTCATCAAATGCTGGACAGGTGCATTCCACAGGAAGACAAAAGTCCCTTGTATCTGCACTCAAGAAGATTTTATTTTTCAAAGGTCTTTAAGGAACAAAAGTGAGGCCCTGCTGTTAAAATAGAGAATCCAGATCTCTGGCCAAGGTCCGTGGGATTTCTGTGCTCTGGTGGGCAAATGCGCAGTCATTAGGCTGGGGGAGGCTGCACAGCTTCTCCTCAAAGAGCCCTCACTGCATGTGTAGAGGCAAAGGGCTGCAGGAGGTTATACAGGAGGTTATACCTCACAGAATCATAGAATCAATAAGTTTGGAAAAGACCTTAGAGATCATCAAGTTCAACCTGTCACCCAAACCCTCATGACTAACTAAACCATGGCTTCAAGTTAGACTAGAATAGAAGTACAATAGAATAGAATAGAAGGAGAAGAGAAGAGAAGAGAAGAGAAGAGAAGAGAAGAGAAGAGAAGAGAAGAGAAGAGAAGAGAAGAGAAGAGAAGAGAAGAGAAGAGAAGAGAAGAGAAGAGAAGAGAAGAGAAGAGAAGAATAGAATAGAATAGAATAGAATAGAATAGAATAGAATAGAATAGAATAGAATAGAATAGAATAGAATAGAATAGAATAGACTAGACTAGACTAGACTAGACTAGACTAGACTAGACTAGACTAGACTAGAATAGAATAGAATAGAATAGAATAGAATAGAATAGAATAGAATAGACCAGGTTGGAAGAGACCTTCAAGATCATCGCGTCCAACCCATCAACCAATCCAACCCACCTAAACAACTAACCCATGGCACCAAGCACCCCATCAAGTCTCCTCCTGAACACCTCCAATGAAGGTGACTCCACCACCTCCCCGGGCAGCCCATTCCAATGGGCAATCACTCTCTCTGTATAGAACTTCTTCCTAACATCCAGCCTAAACCTGCCCTGGTGCAGCTTGAGACTGTGTCCTCTTGTTCTGGTGCTGGCTGCCTGGGAGAAGAGACCAACCTCTGCCTGTCTACAACCTCCCTTCAGGGAGTTGTAGAGAGCAACAAGGTTACAAATGAGTCTCCTCCAGGCTAAGCAACCCCAGCTCCCTCAGCCTCTCCTCACAGGGCTTGAATTCCAAACCCCTCACCAGCCTCGTTGCCCTTCTCTGGACACCTTCCTGCAAGTCAACATCCTTCCTAAACTGAGGGGCCCAGAACTGGACACAGGACTCAAGGTGTGGCCTAACCAGTGCAGTGTACAGGGGCAGAATGACCTCCCTGCTGCTGCTGGCCACACTGTTCCTGATGCAGGCCAGGATGCCATTGGCCCTCTTGGCCACCTGGGCACACTGCAGGCTCATGTTCAGCCAACCATCAACCAGTACCCCCAGGTCCCTCTCTACCTGGCCGCTCTCCAGCCACTCTGACCCCAGCCTGTAGCACTGCATGGGGTTGTTGTGGCCAATGTGCAGAACCCGGCACTTGGATGTGTTCAATCTCCTGCCCTTGGACTCTGCCCATCTGTCCAGCCTGTCGAGGTCCCTCTGCAAAGCCTCTCTGCCCTCCAGCAGATCAACTCCTGCCCCCAGCTTGGTGTCATCTGCACATTTACTGCTGATGGACTCAATGCCCTCATCCAGATCATCAATAAAGATGTTGAAGAGCATGGGGCCCAGTACTGATCCTTGGGGCACACCACTAGTGACTCGCCACCAGCTGGATGTGGCCACATCCAATCCCCTCTTAAACACCTCCAGTGATGGTGACTCCACCACCTCCCTGGGCAGGACATTCCAATGGCCAATTACTCTTTCTGGGAAGAACTTTCTCCTCACCTCCAGCCTAAACTTCCCCTGGCACAGCTCATTTATGGCGATGCTCATTTATTGCTCCCCAGCACACTTTCTGCATCTCTGTTTGCTCCCCAGCAGCACATTCAGCTGCATGGGGCACATTTGGAGTCAGAACAACATAGAACAGAGTTTTCCACTTATCCATGGTACAGGAATATCTGTCAAGGCTCCTCCTGCTGCTCTGCAAATGAGTCTGGTCCTGGCTGACATACATACATCCTCCTTCCTCCTCTCCCAGGAGAGCATCTCAGACAAAGCCCAGCCGTTCCACTCATGCACAGCACAAAAGCATTTTGCCATATGTTTTGCTCTGCCAGCTGTGCTGGTCTGGCTGTTTCCAGAAGCAGGTGCTCTTTAGCAGCCCTATCTGGTCTTCCCAGGCACAGCACACCTCAGCAGGATGAAGAGGAAAGCGCTACAAAACTTTGAAGGTCCCTTCTTCTCCCCATGAGGAGCAAGAGTGTGTGCAGTCCTGACACCCTCCAGGTATGAGCCCCACATGGTTCTAGCCTGCGTGTGTCATCTTCAGTGGCCTCAATCTTATGTTCATGAAGAAATGCCTCTGTTCTCCAAGAGATCCTGTATCACAGAGTCACAGAATGGCAGGGGTTGGAAGGGACCTCTCGAGATCACCTAGTTATCATAGTAGTATCATAGTATCAGTCAGGGTTGGAAGGGACCACAAGGATCAGCTAGTTCCAACCCCCTGCCATGGGCAGGGACACCCCACACTAGATCAGGCTGGCCACAGCCTCATCCAGCCTGGGCTTAAACACCTCCAGTGATGGGGGCCTCAACCACCTCCCTGGATAATCCATTCCAGGGCTTCACCACTCTCATGGGGAAGAACTTCCTCCTCACATCTAGCCTGAATCTCCCCACCTCCAGCTTCATTCCATTCCCCCTAGTCCTATCATTACCTGATAGCCTGAGAAGTCCCTCCCCCAGCCTTCCAGTAGGCCCCCTTCAGATACTGGAAGGCCACAATGAGGTCACCTTGGAGCCTTCTCTTCTCCAGACTGAACAGCCCCAACTCCTTCAGTCTGTCCTCACAGGAGAGGTGCTCCAGCCCTCTGCTCATCCTCGTGGCCCTTCTCTGGACACCTTCCAGCACCTCCAGATCCCTCTTGTAATAGGGGCTCCAGAACTGGAGGCAGTACTCCAGGTGGGGTCTCAGCAGAGCTGAGTAGAGGGGGAGAATCACCTCCCTTGACCTGCTGGCCACACTTCTCCTGATGCAGCCCAGGATCTGATTGGCTTTCCGGGCTGCAAGTGCACATTGAGAGCTCCTGTTGAGCTTCTCGTCCACCAGTTAGTTCAACCCCCATGCTAGAGCTGCAAATTAGCAGCAGAGTAAATTGCACAGGAACACATCCTGGCTGATTTGGAGTGCCTCCAGAGATGGAGACTCCACAGCCTCTGTAGAGCTGGTGCAATATATGGAGATTTTCAAACCTATCATGCAAAAAAAAAAAAGCTAACTGTGCTGATCACAGAGTTTTGCTCCTACCTTGCCTAAGCAGGGATGTGAGTGCCCTCCTCTTTGCTCCTTTCTCTCACCTTCTGTTTACTCTCCCACCGCCTTGGTCCCTCAAATTTATGCAGAGAGCACTTTAAAATGTGTCAGAGGGCCACGAAATGATTTTCCTCATGCAGCAGATTCCAGAATGCTTAGCAATGACCTCACAAGCCATCTGGGAAGGCCAGCAGCAGCCACATATCATCCCAGAACACACACAGACCCAACGCGTTCTTCCTACGTGGAAAAACACAATCAAGTCCTCCTGGCTCAATGGAGCTGTAAACGTCCTTTAAATCTGTCACTTTAATGTCCTCCTTGGAAGAGGAAGAATGAGGAGGTAGGTTTCCTCCTCATGGTTCTTTGTACTATAAATCAGAGGAATCCAAAGTACTCTGTGGATTTTTTACAGGAGTTCTTTGGGAAAAAAAAAAAAGCATTGTCTTCTGGCAGCAGCAACAAGGTTCTGAACTCTGTTTTTGTCTGATGTTCAGGAGAGTCAAAGTCAGCCTGGCCGTGAGCAGCTGAGGCACCACAAATCTTCCATGGCAGCACGCTACCAAAGGCAGCCTCCTCTGGAGGGAAGGCTTCAGTCCTTCAGGGTACATGTAGAAAACTCATGTTTTCCATCCCAGGGAAAAAGCATCATACTTGGAGGACAGGGCTGCAGTGCCTGCCTGTGCAACATTAGCAAATAGGCTTCAAAAACATTGAATGGAATGGAATGGGATAGGATAGGATAGGATAGGACAGGATAGGATAGGATAGGATAGGATAGGATAGGATAGGATAGAATAGAATAGAATAGAATAGAATAGAATAGAATAGAATAGGACGGAATGGAATGGAATGGAATGGAATGGAATGGAATGGAATGGAATGGAATGGAATGGAATGGAATGGAATAGGACAGAATGGAATGGAATAGAGTAGGATGGAATGGAATGGAATGGAATGGAATGGAATGGAATGGAATGGAATGGAATGGAATGGAATGGGACAGAATGGAATGGAATGGAATAGAGTAGGATGGAATGGAATGGAATGGAATGGAATGGAATGGAATGGAATGGAATGGAATGGAATGGAATGGAATGGAATGGAATGGGATAGAATGGAATGGAATGAAATGGAATGGAATGGAATGAAATGGAATGGAATGGAATGGAATGGAATGGAATAGAATAGAATAGAATAGAATAGAATAGAATAGAATAGAATAGAATAGACCAGACCAGGTTGGAAGAGACCTTCAAGATCATCGTTTCCAACCTATTAACACCACCTAATCAACTAAACCACGGCACCAAGCACCCCATCAAGGCTCCTCCTGAACACCTCCAATGATGGTGACTCCACCACCTCCTGGGCAGCACATTCCAATGGGCAATCACTCTCTCTGTATAGAACTTCCTCCCAACCTCCAGCCTAAACCTCCCCTGGCACAGCCTAAGACTGTGTCCTCTTGTTCTGGTGCTGGTTGCCTGGGAGACGAGACCAACCTCTGCCTGTCTACAACCTCCCTTCAGGTAGTTGTAGAGAGCAATAAGGTCTCCCCTGAGTCTCCTCTTCTCCAGGCTAAGCAACCCCAGCTCCCTCAGCCTCTCCTTATAGGGCTTGTGTTCCAAGCCCCTCACCAACCTGTAGAGCAGTCAGTATTCCTCAAAAGCACATGACACCTCTCTGAAGTGATGCCAGCAGAACCAGGGTAGTCAAATATTGTACTGCTGTAGCAAAGTGCATCAATATTTTAAGCACCTTTCCTGAGCTTTGGAACTGCAGTGGCTTATCAAATCACAGAATCAGAGATTGCTAAGAGCTGGAAGGGACTCAAAAGTTCACCCAGTCCAACCTCCCCACCAGAGCAGGATCACCTATACCAAATCATACAGGAAGACATCCAGGTGGGTCCTGAATATCTCCAGCGAGGGAGACTCCACTGCCCTCCCTGGGCAGCCTGTTTCAGTGTTCCATAACCCTCACAGTGAAAAATTTTTCCTCAGGCTTACATGGAACTCCCTATGCCTCAACTTCCACCCATTGCCCCCTGTCCTGTCACTGGAAACCACGAAGAGGAGCCTGGCTGCAGCCTCTTGTGACTCATCCCTCAGGCTATCCTTGTAAGGAAGTTGTTCCACTCCTTTAATCATTTTTGTGGCTTTGTACTGGACTCTCTCAAACAGTTCCCTGTCCTTCTTGAACTGAGGGTCCCAGAACTGGACACAACATTCCAGATGCAGCCTCACCAGGGCAGAGTAAAGGGGAGGAGGACCTCTCTCTACACACCTTATCTAATACAGCTGAGAATGGCATTGGCCTTCTTGGCCACAGGAGTATATTGCTGGCTCATGGTCAACCTTCCATCCACTAGAACCCCCAGGTCTTTTTCCCCTTCATTGTTCTCCAGCAGGTCCAATCCATGGGGTTGTTCTTTCCCAGGTGCAAGACTCTACGCTTGCCCTTGTTGAACCTCATTAATTTTCACCCTGAAAATAGGAAACTGTGTTCAATAAGGAGACAAACACAGTGGGGTAACAGCAAATAGAATAGAATAGAATAGAATAGAATAGAATAGAATAGAATAGAATAGAATAGAATAGAATAGAATAGAATAGAATAGAATAGAATAGAATAGAATAGAATAGAATAGACCAGGTCAGAAAAGACCTCAGGTTGGAAAAGACCTCAAAGATCATCAAGTCCAACCGATCACCCAACACCATCTAATCAACTCAACCATGGCACCAAGTGCCTCAGCCAGTCTCCTCCTAAACACCTCCAGTGATGGTGATTCCACCACCTCCCTGGGCAGCACATTCCAATGGCCAAGCTCTCTTTCTGGGAAGAATTTCGTCCTCACCTCCAGCCTACACTCAGGGGGAGACCTTATTGCTCTCTACAACTACCTGAAGGGAGGCTGTGGACAGCTGGGGGTTGGTCTCTTCTCCCAGGCAACCAGCACCAGAACAAGAGGACACAGTCTCAAGCTGCACCAGGGGAAGTTTAGGCTGGAGGTGAGGAGAAAGTTCTTCCCAGAAAGAGTAATTGGCCATTGGAATGTGCTGCCCAGGGAGGTGGTAGAGTCACCATCCCTGGAGGTGTTCAAGAGGGGATTAGACGTGGCTCTTGAAGCCATGGTTTAGTAGTCATGAGGTGCTGGTTGATAGGTTGGACTTGATGATCTCTGAGGTCTTTTCCAACCTTATTGATTCTATGATTCTATGATGATTATCCCTTCACATCCAATGGTAATTTATTTACATTCTACCACTTTTCTACTCAATCTGTGGAAAATTTCCTAGGCATCAGCCTAAAATTGCCACAGTGCTCATTGCCTAATGATGTTTAATGATGTTTAGTTTAATGATGTTTAATCACACAACCTAAATTGTCAGCTCAGAGACAATTTACATTTAAAAAGTTAAGTTTAAATGCTTTAAACTGTTAACTGTTTTGCTGGAATGTGTCCAGAGAAGGGCAACAAAGCTGGGGAGGGGTTTAGAGCACAGCCCTGTGAGGAGAGGCTGAGGGAGCTTAGCCTTGGAATGTACTGCCCTGGGAGGTGTTGGAGTCACCATCACTGGAGGTGTTTATGAAGAGCCTGGATGAGGCACTTGGTGCCATGGATGCAACCCTCTGAAATCTGTTCAATATTTTTTGTCAAGAAGGGAATTTAAGAAATTATATTTTGATATAGCTCATGGGAATAGAATAGAATAGAATGGGATGGGATGGGATGGGATGGGATGGAATGGAATGGAATGGAATGGAATGGAATGGAATGGAATGGAATGGAATGGAGTGGAGTGGAGTGGAGTGGAGTGGAGTGGAATGGAGTGGAATGGAATGGAATGGAATGGAATGGAATGGAATGGAATGGAATGGAATGGAATGGAATGGAATGGAATGGAATAGAATAGAATAGAATAGAATAGAATAGAATAGAATAGAATAGACCAGACCAGGTTGGAAGAGACCTTCAAGATCATCGCGTCCAACCCATCAACTAATGCAACCCTCCTAAACAACTAAACCATGGCACCAAGCACCCCATCAAGTATCCTCCTGAACACCTCCAATGATGGTGACTCCACCACCTCCTGGGCAGCACATTCCAATGGGCAATCACTCTCTGTATAGAACTTCTTCCTAACATCCAGCCTAAACCTCCCCCTGGTGCAGCTTGAGACTGTGTCCTCTTGTTCTGGTGCTAGCTGCCTGGGAGAAGAGACCAACTCAAGGTGTGGCCTAAGGGAGAAATAGAGGTGGTCTTTATATTCTGCTGCTACTTATTTCTGTCATTGTCCTGCTCTTCTTTTTGGTACAATAATTTTCTCCTCCTACATATCATGAGCCTGAAGAAGCACTAAGAGTTCCTTGCAAGTCTTGTATTTCTCATATACATCCTTCTGCAAACCTTTCTTCTTCTGGAGAGCAGCCAGGCAGAGTGGGACCTGGGGGTACTGGTCAATGGAAGGCTGAACATGAGCCAGCAGTGTGTGCAAGTGGCCCAGAAGGCCAATGGCATCCTGGATTGCATCAGAAATAGTGTGGCCAGCAGGAGCAGGGAGGTCATTGTGCCCCTGTACTCAGCACTGGTTAGGCCACACCTTGAGTCCTGTGTCCAGTTCTGGGCCCCTCAGTTTAGGAAGGATGTTGACTTGCTGGAAGGTGTCCAGAGAAGGGCAACAAAGTTGGTGAGGGGCTTGGAACACAAGCCCTATGAGGAGATGCTGAGGGAGCTGGGGTTGCTTAGCCTGGAGAAGAGGAGGCTCTGGGGTGACCTTATTGCTGTCTACAACTACCTGAAGGGAGGCTGTGGACAGGCAGAGGTTGGTCTCTTCTCCCAGGCAGCCAGCACCAGAACAAGAGGACACAGTCTCAAGCTGCACCAGGGCAGGTTTAGGCTGGAGGTTAGGAAGAAATTCTACACAGAGAGAGTGATTGCCCATTGGAATGCCCAGGAGGTGGTGTCACCTTCATTGGAGGTGTTCAGGAGGAGACTTGATGGGGTGCTTGGTGCCATGGGTTAGTTGATCAGGTGGTGTTGGATAATCGGTTAGATGCGATGATCTTGAAGGTCTCTTCCAACCTGGTCTGGTCTATTCTATTCTATTCTATTCTATTCTATTCTATTCTATTCTATTCTATTCTATTCTATTCTATTCTATTCTTGTTTGCACTATGGCAGGTGGTACCTCTGTGCAGAGAAGGCAAACACTGGGGGCATCCATCTTCCCTCTCCAGACACATATCAGTCACTAGGTTGTTGCAGCTGCCTCACACAGGCCTTTCTCTTTTGACTGCAGAGAAGGTCTCTCTGCAAGAGCTGTTCCCTGATCCTGGAGAGATGTGAACTGAGAGGTTTTACTCTGCTTTAACACACCATGGAAGCACAGACAAAACCTTAGCTTCAAAATTTGGGGAAGCAATAAGATGCTCAAGTTCATAAAATGAAGAATTTCTGCCAACAGGGGCACCTGTGGGTTTATCCCAGCTTTGGGGGTATCCCTGAACACTCCAAACAGTAGAGCTGACCTCTACTTTCTAGTGTCTGCACCCAGAAAAACCAAGAATTAATGAGAGAAAAGAAGACATCACTTAAAAAATCAACTCCTTGGCAACTTAATAGGACTCTGATCACCCATGTAAAACAAGTCATGTTTTATTACGCTCTTCCCTAACCTGACCTCCTCCACTCAGACACACCTCATGGAAAGAGAGGTGGAAGCACAATTTCAAGGGCAAGAAACAGGTAATAATATTAAATGGCCACGGTGGGACTGCAGCAATGGATTGAGCAGATTGGATTTGCCCAGCACACCAAAATGCCCATTCAGCCCTCACCTCTTTACAGGCTGCCTTCTCAGTCCCTCTGTGCTATATTTCATGGTCAAAATTCAGGTGATGACATGGACAATTTAGTGTCTGAGTTCTTTCTAACCCAGGACATGGTGTTGTAATTACACGCTCCAGCGCAGGCCTGCATTCCGAGATAACAGCCTTGTAAAAGAGGGGGGGGAGGAAATCCTTTAATAGAGTGCAGTTCTCTTCTTCTCAGACTGAAAAAGCAGAACAGCAAAGGAAATTTCACTGCATACCTGCAAAGGCCAGAAATCATTCTCCAAGAGCTAATGACCACAAAAAGCACAGTTTCTTCCTTCATCCTAGGTGTTTCAGTCGAGCTTTATGTTCATAGAATCACAGTATGGTAGGGGTTGCAAGGGGACCTCTGAAGATCATCTTGTCCAACCTCCCCTCCTAAAAGAGGATCACCCAGAATAAGTCATACAGGAACATGTCCAGGGGGGGTTTGAATGCTTTCAGAGATGGAGACTCTGCAGCCTCTCTCCGCAGCCAGTCCTCTGCCACCCTCAAAGTGAAGAATTTTTTCCTGATGTTTACGTGGAAGCTTCTGTGCTGCAGTTTGTGTCCACTTCCCATTGTTCTGTCTCTGGACACCACTGAGAACAGTCTGGTTCCATCCTCCTGACGCTCACCTTTAGCTGTTGATGAACATTCATTTGTCTCCCCCCAGTCTCCTGCAGGCTAAACACCTCCAGCTCTCTCAGCCTTTCCTCATAAGGCAGATGCTCCAATCTTCTTATCATCTTTGTAGTTCTCTGTTGGACTCTCTCTGGTAGTTCCCTGTGAACTGGGGAGTCCAGGACTGGATGCAGCATTCCAGATGAGGCCTCACCAGGGGCCAAGTAGAGGGTAGAGAACATTTCTTGATATGTTAGCCACACTCTTCTGAATGCACTCCAAGATGCCATTGACTTTCTTGACTGTGAGAGCCACACTGGCTCGTGGTCAGCCTGTTGTCTGACAGCACCACCGGTCCTTTCTCCGAGGGCTGCTCTCCAGTAAGTCATCTCCCAACCTGTACTGATACATTGATAAAATTCTCTTCAGTGCAGACAAGGAGGTCCAAGTGTGGCATTTTGATTTGGCTAAGTGTGTACCATTAGGGGAATTTACTGGGTCTTGCACCTCCCAAGGCCTCTCAACAGGTTTTAAACTGCTCTTTTCACCTGAGAGATGAATTTCAGGCAGTGACCACAAGGTGAAAGCTTTTGAACAGCTGTGTTAATTTTGGCCCCATGTGGAATGAAGCTAACTTTTCCTTGCTACAGGAAATTGCCAAATAAAATAACAGGGAGGAAATTAACTACTCTTAGAGTTTCTGGGACAATGTTCTGAAGCAACAGAGTCATTCCAAACAAAAAATATTTTTCAAAAAGCATCCCTTTAGATGTCAGTTGATAGTCTTTGTTTATATCCCATAGGGCAATTCTGGTAGCAGGCAGATTCCTCATTTGACCAGAACAGAGGAAAAAAAATAATATAATAAACTCTCTTTCAGCCAGAGGTCAAAGAAGGAGCAAGAATGATGAGATGTTTCTGAGAGATTGGGATACTACTGTGATCAAAAATGTGAAAGAGAAGCTTTAATTTCTCTGGGAGGGAAGTGTTTAGATATGGGAGCATGCTTTAGCTTTTGTTTTGCTCTAAGAGTGCTATATTTTGGGTACTTGAAATGGTTTCATCTCTTAACTTAGAAAAAGATCAATGTTTCATATATCAAATAACCTCTACTTATAATTTAGAAATATAATATACTTTTCTTTACATGTTGACAGTAATGTCTGTGTCAGGTACTTATTTGATGGTTGAATCCCCACCCCTGGAGGTATTTAAAAAACATAGAGATGTGGTCCTGAGAGCCATGGGTTAGCACCAGATTTGATAGAGTTACATTTGTAGACAGGCAGAGGTTGGTCTCTTCTCCCAGGCAAGCCACACCAGAACAAGAGGACACAGTCTCAAGCTGCACCAGGGGAGGTTTAGGCTGGAGGTTAGGAGGAAGTTCTACACAGAGAGAGTGATTGCCCATTGGAATGGACTGCCTGGGAAGGTGGTGGAGTCACCGTCACTGGAGGTGTTCAGGAGGAGGTGCTTGGTGCCATGGTTTAGTTGATTAGGTGGTGTTGGATGATAGGTTGGACACGATGATCTTGAAGGTCTCTTCCAACCTGTTCTATTCTATTCTATTCTACATAATGGATGTACTTAGTGATCATAAGGTCTTCTGCAACCAAAATGATTCTATAATTCTAAATAGACCTCTAGTTTCTCTTCCATCCTCTTTGGTCATCACACTGACCTTTGTCATGCCTATATAAGATCATAGACTCAGAGGACCAGGGGAGACTGAACTGGAGGTGACCTGGTGCTTTTCCCCCTGCCCCAAATGAAAATTGGTGGCCCCTGTGTCTTTGTCTACACCTTGGGGGGTGTGTTGGGGGGTTGTGTGTTGGGGGAGGTTGTTTTGGTTTTTGTTTTTTTTCTTAGTAACTTCTTTAAGCACTCTTCTGAAATGTTTTCTTTTTCTTACTATTGGAGAGTTTTCTTTCCATCTGTTCTGAATCTTTCTGACTGCCAGTTAAGGTCATTGTTTCTTACCCTGTTAACCATGGTCCCAAAAGTCAAATGTAGAAGACTGCATTTTAAGACATGATTAAGACTTTGTCCCTCTGCAGTCTTCCTTCCCCTGGACTAAATATCAATTCTTTCAGGCTTCCCTCTGTGTAGTCTTTATTCTGACATCTCTCATTAGGCTCAATTTTTACTTCTCTGGGCCCTTTCTTAGTGCTGTTTTGAAACACAGGACCTAAGACATGTCCCAGTGCTCCAGCTTGAGCCCATCCTCATCCTTAGTAGAATGAGAAAATTGTTTTGTGTCTTTTGCATTTTAATTCCTTGCAACAGTATCTGAAGGGGGCCTACAAGAAGGCTGGGGAGGGACTTCTCAGGCTATCGGGTAGGGATAGGACTAGGGGGAATGGAATGAAGCTGGAGGTGGGGAGATTCAGGCTGGAGGTGAGGAGGAAGTTCTTCCCCATGAGAGTGGTGAAGCCCTGTGATGGGTTGTCCAGGGAGGTGGTTGAGGCCCCGTCCCTGGAGGTGTTTAAGCCCAGGCTGGATGAGGCTGTGGCCAGGCTGATCTAGTGTGGGGTTGGAACTTGATGATCCTTGTGGTCCCTTCCAACCCTGACTGATACTATCACAGTATCACAGTATGACCAAGGTTGGAAGAGACCTCGAAGATCGAGTCCAACCTGTAACCACAGACCTCATGACTAGACCATGGCACCAAGTGCCACATCCAATCCCTCTTGAACACCTCCAGGGACGGCGACTCCACCACCTCCCCAGGGAGCCCATTCCAGTGGCGAATCACTCTCTCTGGGAAGAACTTTCTCCTCACCTCCAGCCTAAACTTCCCCTGGCGCAGCTTGAGACTGTGTCCCCTTGTTCTGGTGCAGGTTGCTAGGGAGAAGAGGCCAACCCTTCCTGGCTACAACCACCTTTCAGGTAGTTGTAAAGAGCAATGAGGTCTCCCCTGAGCCTTCTCCAGGCTAAGCAACCCCAGCTCCCTCAGCCTCTCCTCACAGGGCTGTGCTCAAGGCCTCTCCCCAGCCTCGTTGCCCTTCCCTGGACACGTTCAAGTGTCTTGATGTCCTTCTTAAACTGAGGGGCCCAGAACTGGACACAGGACTCAAGGTGTGGCCTAACCAAAGCAGAGTCCAGGGGCACAATGACCTCCCTGCTCCTGCTGGCCACACCATTCCTAATGCAGGCCAGGATGTCATTGGCCTTCTTGGCCACCCGGGCACTATACTATGAACTTTTGGTGTGTTTTATAGAAGTGGTTGTTTTGCAGCATCATGATACTGATTTCTACCTTCTAAACTCCACAGCCTATTATAAACCCTACAGCCTGTTCCACAGTTGTTGCCTGGGAAGCTGGTCTCCTTCCTGTGTTTGTGCAGTTGGGTAGTCCTTTCTGTATAGATCCCTGTTCTTTTGCCTGCTAGCTATCATCCTGGGTTTTTTTCAGACCATTTCTTGGCTTGATCAATCTAATTTTGAACCTTTATCATCCATCCACCTTTGTGTCATCTGTAGATTTAGTGACTCCTCTTTATTTTATCATCTGGTTTGCTAATGAAGATACTGAATCCAAGAGAAAACCTGTATTTGGTGTATCTTTCCACTGTAAGCTATCAGTAAGTGCCAGTTTGTGGTTGGTTGGTTGGTGTTTGTTTTTTCCCTCTGTGCATTTGTACCTGAAGTATATCTTATCTTCTAAGTGCTATTTCCCCAGCTGGTGGGAAACTGAGGTACTGTTGGAACTTAGCAAAAATCAGAATATCATAGAATCATAGAATCATAGAATCTGTCAGGGTTGGAAGGGACCACAAGGATCATCTAGTTCCAACCCCTGCCATGGGCAGGGACACCCTACACTAGATCACGCTGGTCAGAGCCTCGTCCAGCCTGGTCTTAAACACCTCCAGGGACCGGGCCTCAACCACCTCCCTGGATAACCCATTCCAGGGCCTCACCACTCTCATGGTGAAGAACTTCCTCCTCACATCCAGCCTGAATCTCCCCATTTCCAGCTTCATTCCGTTCCCCCTAGTCCTATCACTACCTGAGATCCTGAGAAGTCCCTCCCCAGCCTTCATGTAGGCCCCCTTCAGATCCTGGAAGGCCACAATGAGGTCACCTGGGAGCCTTCTCTTCTCCAGACTGAACAGCCCCAACTCCTTCAGTCTGTCCTCATAGGAGAGGTGCTCCAGCCCTCTGCTCATCCTCGTGGCCCTTCTCTGGACACCTTCCAGTACGTCCACATCCCTCCTGTAATAGGGGCTCCAGAACTGGAGGCAGTACTCCAGGTGGGGTCTCACCAGAGCTGAGTAGAGGGGAAGAAGCACCTCCCTTGACCTGCTGGTCACACTCCTCCTGATGCAGCCCAGGATCTGATTGGCTTTCCGGGCTGCAAGTGCACATTGAGAGCTCCTGTTGAGCTTCTCGTCCACCAGCACCCCCAAGTCTCTCTCCTCAGGGCTGCTCTCCAGCCAGTCATATATATATGTTTATATAATTAATATAACGTTTAATACTTCTCCAGTCTAGTATCTTTGTGCTACAGAACATTATTGGATTGATCTGGCATCACTGATTCTTGAGGAATACTACTGCCTGCTGTTATGACCAGCAAGTTCTTCTCTGCTCTTTATTTGCTCCTGTGTTTGGCCAAAAACTGAAGTTCAGCTGCCTGATACAGAGTAACTCCACTTAGGTGAGATGCAGGAGTGGAGCATGAGCTTCTCTGCCTGCTGCTGTGCCACTGTGCTACTGTACTTTGCCAGCCTGTGGGGCTGCAGCTGGTTAAGGAGGAAGGCAGACCTGGTGGGTGCCTTAGAGGACTGTTTCCAGAAGACATCTCTGTCTTTAAATATTAATGACTTGGCTGCTGGTTGTTCGACCACATTGTTGAATAAACAGTAAACTGTTTTTTTCTGTAGATTTGTGTCTTAGAGGTATTCTCCACAGTGTAATAAACCTGTGTCTCCACTCTCTCTTTTTCCCTTGTGCCACCTTCTTCAAGCAATGCCTACAGTACTGCACATATATAATTTTCACCCTTGAGCATGGTGTACATTATCCAATGGATTTGGAAGCAGCACACACTGAGCTGGCCTCTCAGCTGGTTCATGCCTTGCCCAGCTGGCCAGAATATTCCTGCTGATAGGTCAGCATGCTTAGGTCCTGCAGTTTGGTTTATCTCAGCTCCCTACTCATGTAGTAGTTTTAAGAACATAGTCTTAAGTCCTTTACCTGTAAATGGAGTCTGGCTGAAGTGGGCTTGATAACACCTGCAGTCTGTGGTTAGGCAGTTTATAAGAGAAGCTTTCTTCCTTTAGCTTTAAAAATGCAAGCAAGTGGTTTGAGAATAACTAATGCAGGGTTGAGACTGCTGCCTGCCATGGACCATCAGAGACCATCAACTGCAGTTCTGTGTATGTCTTTGAAAAACAGAAGGTGCAGTAGTAGTTGGACCTGTTGTATGACGTGCCTCTTTAGGATATGCCTCAGCTTTGAACAAAAGCCATAACATGCTGTCCTTCCAGTTGATGTGTACAACTGCAGGGAGCACAGCACAAAAATTGAGACTCTCAGCCTGTGTCCTTCCTGAGGAAGAAATAAGGGTCACTAGCCTGGAGAACAGGAGACTGAGAGGGGAATCTTATCAATGCTTGTAACTATATAAAGGGTGAAGGTCAAGAGGATGGGGCTGGGTTCTTTTCGGTGGTGCCCAGTGATAGGACAAGGGGTAGTAGGCACAAACTAGAACACACATTTAAACATAAGGAAAAACTAATTGCCTGTGAAAGTACTGAAGCACTGGACCAGGCTGCCCAGAGTGGCTGTGGGAGTCTTCTACCCTGGAGACTTTCAAAACCCACCTAGATACATTTGGAGGACACGGTCTCAAGCTGTGCCAGGGGAGGTTTAGGCTGGATGTTAGGAAGAAGTTCTTCCCAGCAAGAGAGATTGGCCATTGGAATGTGCTGCCCAGGGAGGTGGTGGAGTCACCTCCAGTGATGGTGTTTAGGAAGAGACTCGATGGGGTGCTTGGTGCCATGGTTTAGTTGCTTAGATGGTGTTGGGTGATAGGTTGGACTTGATGATCTCAAAGGTCTCTTCCAACCTGGTTAATTCTATTCTATTTCTGTGCAGCCTGATGCAAGCGATGCTGCTTTAGCAGGGGGTGTTGGAATAGATGACCTTCAGAGGTCCTTCCAACCCCTACCATTCTGTGATTCTGTGACATAATGATTTAAAATATCAGGGCTGCATGCAGAGCACTTGAGCCAGCTCTTCCCTTTTGCATTCTGCTGGCTGCTGAGAGTCCCATCGACAGAGTTTGTGTAACCTTCTTTCAGTCTGCACAGGAGGAAAAGATCCGTGGTAGCTTCAGGTCCAGGGGTACCTTTCTGTCACGTGGGGGTGCGAGCTGTGGCAACCTGCTGTAGATAATGCTTGCAGCTGTCAGTACAGCTGTCATGAGCACATTGAGTGGCACGTGGAGTTCATAAAGGCGAATGAGAGAACACGTTTGCGGGAGGCAGAGCACCACGTTAAAGAATCCATTTGCTTAGCCGTCTTTAACAAGGCAGCGTGAGAGGGCAGCCTAACCCCAAATGCAGTCATATTGTATTCTTTTGCTAGCCCTAGAGGGCAGAGTTAAAATCAGAGGGTGGGGTTAGTATGTGTTGTCAATAGCCCTAGCTTAAATGTGTGTCTCATTTTGAATATAAATAGTAAAATCTCAAGCTTAAATGTAGATGCATTTAATGCATGAGAGAGGGGTACCAGGCAGCACTGTTTGAATATTCATTTAGTTCAGTTTCTGGGCAATGAGTTAATCTTCTCTCAGAATCTACTTACTTTAAAACTTGCTCCAATCTTAGTCTGTTTCTTTCTGATTTGCTGTTTGATCTTTAATCTGCAGGTTTAAGAATGAGCTGTGATTAAATAGCATCGGTACCAGATGCATTTGTTGTATTGGACTACCAGATCAAGATAAAAATGCTTTAAAGGTTTCTATAGCAAATTTGCAGAGAAGTAATTGCTTAAAAAGAAATAAATGAAGTAAACTCTGTAGTAGAATCATGTCTCGATCCGGAGAGGGAAAGAGATTGAGGTTTTTAATGAATATTCCCGTGCTGTGAAATTAGAGGCACAAACGAGGCCAAAATATCAACAGCTAGACTATTTATTACATAAATAAAGTGGAGAGAGAGAAAATAAAGAGAGAAGAGAGAAGAGGGAGATTAAAGGAAAGGAATTATATTACCACACCCCTCACCCCCCAAGACAGTTTGAGTCTGTGGAGGAAAGGTGCTGCAGGAGATGTTGGGTCTGTAGAGAAACGGTGCTGCAGGAGATGTTGGGGCTGTAGAGAAACGGTGCTGCAGGAGATGTTGGGTCTGTAGAGGAAGGGTGCTGAGGCTTTGGCTGTAAAAGGGATGAGGTCCTCTGGGCAGCTTCTTCAGCTCCATGAGTTGCAGCAGGCGGAACTTAGGGCACGGAGAGTCCAAGATCCATTGTGTTGGCCCCGGGATGTTTCCAGCGTGTGCTGCCGTCTGCTTTCTTCTGCATCTTGCTTCTCCAATTTTCTCCTCCTCCAGCCAGTAGTTGCTCCAGTCTTTTATACAGTTTTTTAGCCCTTAGGCAAGTGTCCAGGTGTTGTTCCCCAGGATATCGTTCTGGGAAATCATCTTTAGGTCCAGGTATCTTTCCCCAGGAAATCTTTCTGTGTACTCAGGTGAGTTTGGGCAGCCACTGGATGGAGGGGGGAAGGCCTCCGCCTCCTCCTGCTCCATCTAGCTACCCACACACTCTTTTCACATCAGGAACCATTGTCCTTTCCTGGGGCATCTGATGGCTGGAAATGATCTTGTCCTGAAGGTGTGAATGCTGGGCCCTTGGGCCATTGTTGTAGGCCAGCTGCAGTCCCGTGAGCAATGTTATCTTTGCACCTTCCAAGAGTCCTTCCAGTGGCTCTGCCCAACGCACATCAGCTATTGTCTGGACAAACAGCAAGTGATTTTATCTTTGTTGAGTCACCAGGAGAGACAAGCTTTAGTCTCTCACAAATCATAGTATTGTTTTAGTTGGAAAAGGCCTTTAAGATCGAGTCCAGCCATTATCTAACTCTACCAAGGCTGGTGCTAAGCCATGTCCCTCAGCACCACATTGCTGTCTTCTAGGTGCCTCCAGCAATGTGGCTACATTGCTGTCTTCTAGGTGCCTCCAGCAATGTGGCTTCAACCTGGGGAGCTTATTTTGAAAATCCTTGTAAGTCAAGAAGTTTCTTCTAATATTCAACCTAAACCTCCTCTGTTGCAACTTGAGGCCATTTCCTCTCATCCTCTCTCTTGTTAATAGTGAGATGAGATCAACACCCACCTGGCTCCAACCTCCTTTCAGGTAGTTGTAGAGATGAAGGTCTTTCTGAAGCCTGCTCTTCTCCAGGCTGAACAACCCCAGTTCCCTCACCTGCTCCTTGGAAGACCTGTTTTCCAGACTCCTCACCAGCTTTATCACTCTTCTCTGCACCTCCTCTAGCACCTGAACGTCTTTCTTGTAATTATGTCCCCCAAAATTAAACACAGTACTCAAGGTGTGCTCTCACCAGTGCTGAGTCCAGGAGGACAATCGCTTCCCTGGTCCTGCCACTCATTCCTGATACACACCACACATACACAGACTAGTATGTAGACTGCCTCTATGTTTCCCTTTTCCTTTGTTCTTTTTTTCCTCTCTCTAGTAACATTAACACTTCAGTTGTCCCAGGTAGGCTTTAAAATTTATGCTTTAGCTAGTAAAACCTGGCTTGTCTGGTTTTCCCTTCATTTTGTTGCTTATTAGCTGTCTGAAGATAAGTTAAGCTAGGCCAGTGCTAACAGACAAGTATATCATTTTAGTGTCAAGAACTTTGAAGTTGCAGAGTATCAATGGGGGGGGGGGGAACCATTTGTAGATAGATGCAAAGGTGCAGTATCTGGGATCTTCTGTCAGCCAAAGAATTTCTTTTGTCTCTGAGATTGAGGCAAGTTTTTAGATTTGGATGGTGTTTTTTCTTCCCTTTCTTATCTGTTGGGAGAGATCAAAATTCCATGGCTAAAGTTTCAAACTTTCCAGTTTGTGTGGTTTTGTTGTGTGTTTGCTTGATGTTGCTCTTTCTTCCCTTTGACTTTCACATTTTGTTCTGGACAATTGAAACTTGCATGAGTTGGGGACTGCTGGGGCAAAATGAGCAATGATGGACAAAATTCTAACAAGAAGAGCAAAGTCTGTGAATGATCCTTTACTGTTTCCTGAGTTGTTCCAGCCTCATTAATCAGTGCTGGTGCTGTGGAGGCTGTGTGGTGTGTTATGTTGCCAGCACAGCAGCTTCTCCGTCCCTTTCCCCACCTCCTGCGTGCCTACACAGTGGGGAAAACTAGAGAGGGAAGCCATCAATCTTTCCAGTTGTTGATGTCAGCAGTGATTCTCCCATTGACTTCCTGCTCTGTCATGCCCACCACCTGCATTTAGAATTAGCTCTGATGCTGCAGATCTCACTTGGCTCTTCACCCGTTCTGCCCCAACTAATAGATGTTAAAATGAAGCAGAGCAGCTAAATGCTATAGCATGTGAATAGTAACCACCGTGTGGGTTGTGGGGTCAGTTTTGTTGCAGCTGCTATTGTAATACTGTCATCATTTTCTGTAGCAGTGTGGATATGAGGTCAGAAATCTCTTGCTTGTGTTTCAGCCCAAAGGTGAGTTTGCAAGCAATTCTTTCTGTTAATGTGAAGATGAAGCTATTTGTTGTATATACTATAGGTAGTCATAAGTCTGTTTCTCATTACTTACCTTGCTCAGATTGATTTATGAACAAAATCCAAAGAAATTAGTCACTGTGAAGCTTTGTCCTTACCTTCACTTATTCAGAGGCTACAACTGAAAAAAGACTTTTGGGGATTTGATTTTTCTGTCTATCTGGCTAGTCAGGATCTTGAAAAATCTTAAGTATCCATCTCCCCCATCACTGATTGAGAAGTTGAGATATACTGCCTCTCTCTTTCAAGGGCAGGGTTAATGCCTTTTATGCCTTTAAGAAAAAAACTTCAAGTCCTGTGGATGCTTTTCACTTGAAAAAGACACACTGTTGCATGTCCAGAGGAGGGCAACAAAGCTGGTGAGGGGTTTGGAACACAAGCCCTATGAGGAAAGGCTGAGGGAGCTGGGGTTGCTTAGCCTGGAGAAGAGGAGACTCAGGGGTGACCTTCTTGTTCTCTACAACTACCTGAAGGGAGGTTGTAGCCAGGCAGAGGTTGGCCTCTTCTCCCAGGCAGCCAGCACCAGAACAAGAGGACACAGTCTCAAGCTGCACCAGGGCAGGTTTAGGCTGGATGTTAGGAAGAAGTTCTACACAGAGAGAGTGATTGCCCATTGGAATCGGCTACCCGTGGAGGTGGTGGAGTCACCTTCATTGGAGGTGTTGAGGAGGAGGCTTGCTGGGGTGCTTGGCTGCATGGTTTAGTTGTTGGGTGGGTTGGATTGGTTGATGGGTTGGACGCGATGATCTTGAAGGTCTCTTCCAACCTGGTGTATTGTATTCTATTGTATTCTTGACCATGACAGGCAAGTATGTGTATTCAACTTGTGGGCAACCCTCGCAGAATTCATAAAGCTAAACATGAAAGGTGTAGATAGGATACTTAGAATTGGCTAGCAACATGGGAGGTTTTGATTTGCATGGGTCTTTTCCTTAACTCTAGTTAAGGAACTCTCATTAAATAAACTTCAGTGTGTGCTCTAGTTCTGGTACTTTTGTCTCATGAGCAGGGAATGAGTGTATACAGTTTGGTCACAACAGCCCCATGCGGTGCTACAGGCTGGGGTCAGAATGGTTGGAGGGCAGCCAGGCAGAAAGGGACCTGGGAGTACTGGTTCACAGCTGGCTGAACATGAGCCAGCAGTGTGCCCAGGTGGACAAGAAGGCCAATGGCATCCTGGCCTGCATTAGGAACAGCGTGGCCAGCAGGAGCAGGGAAGTCATTGTGCCCTGTGCTCAGCACTGGTTCGGCCACACCTTGAGTCCTGTGTCCAGTTCTGGGCCCCTGACTTTCAGAAGGACATTGAGACACTTGAATGTGTCCAGAGAAGAGCAACAAAACTGGGGAGGGGTTTGGAGCACAGCCCTGTGAGAAGGGGCTGAGGGAGCTGGGGGTGTGTAGCCTGGAGAAGAGGAGGCTCAAGGGAGACCTTCTTGCTCTCTACAACTCCCTGAAGGAAGGTTGTAGCCAGGTGGGGGTTGGTCTCTTCTCCTAGGCAAGCAGCACCAGAACAAGAGGACACAGTCTCAAGCTGCGCCAGAGGAAGTTTAGGCTGGAGGTGAGGAGAAAGTTCTTCCCAGAGAGAGTTGTTAGCCATTGGAATGTGCTGCCCAGGGAGGTGGTGGAGGCACTGTCCCTGGGGGTGTTCAAGAGCGAACTGGACATGGCACTTGGTGCAGTGGTTTAGTAGTCTTGGGTGACAGGTTGGACTTGATGGTCTTTGAGGTCTTTTCCAACCTTATTGATTCTATGAATCTGTTTTTGACTGCTTTGACAGTTGTAGGTGTCCTTACTGCAAGTATGACATTCTGAGAAAAGCTCTTGCTTTGGTCAAGGAGAGCACTATTAGATTTTGGAAGCTATCATCTTTTCCAGTGTACTCTTTTGCATTGAAAATGGATGAGGCCATACTGCAGAGAGTCGGGGCCAGACTTCAGCCATCCTGCTCTGGGACAAGGATGCTTATTCCTAATTTGAGAGCATTTTGACATTGTCAGCTTTTTCATGGAAGAAGTAGCAGTTGTTTACCTCATTGCGAAGAAGGAG